>JADFUC010000852.1:1800000-2116372 GCA_019722365.1 Lithospermum erythrorhizon | reverse complement strand
ATCAATTGTACTTCGTTCAAATTTACGTATTTGCTTGGGATTGTGTATGGAAGGAACCATATGATTCTTCTCTCTAGTATCGGGGCCAAAAATCCGGGAGAGATATTGATGTTTTCCTCAGGCACTTTGATTGATGAGTTGAAGGAGTTGTGGAATCAATTATTGAGACGCCGATCATCGAGCGAACAAAATTTCAACATGAGTTGCTGATGTGGGCGGTGCTTGATTTTCCCTTTATGGAATGTTATCGTTTGGAGCGTGAGGGACAGGCTGCAGGTATTGTATGGAAAATCTTGGGCGTTCATTAGAAGGTCGAAAACATTGTTGATTAAATTGCGCGTCCTTTCTTGCGATTGGGACATCCTTTTAGAGAATGCAAAAAAATGCCTTTATGAAGGGGCCTTTGCTTATCAGCAACTGCGCGGAAGGAGCGACTTGATGGGTGATATATTTGCGGATGTGTGTAGGTTGGATCGATGTGGCGGTAAAGGTGATATTAGACCATAGATCGCGAGGAGTATAATGTTACGTCGCAAGATTGTAGAAAGTATATTTTGGGAGTTGAGTTATTGCTTCGGCACAAAATCGAACAAATGTCGACTTCGTACTACGGAGAAGAACAATGGTGAAAATTTATTACATCTTGTAATGGATGTTCGGGAAAGGCGAAAAGATAATGAAGCAGTCGAGCTTGACATTGAGATTCATTGTTGAGACCCGAGGAAGTTGCGTATCGCGGGGAAAATGCATTGGGAGAAAGCATAAACCAAAAGCGTTTATACTTTGAACCCGTCTGTGAAGATTCGAAATGGAGTGTCAGATACACAATTACGTGGATCTGGCTTGAACATTGCAAGATGTGCGAAATGTGAACTTTAGCGGACTAAAAGTCATGATGTTCATATTATTGTCAGCGGTTACTTCTGTGGCGCTCCGTCGTCGCTTGATCCGTATGGAAGCAATCGCAGTGGTGTTATTTCTTCGCGATATGTCGTGACTCACAAATGTGGAGCGATGTGGAGTACGCTGATAATGTGTTGAGATATTTGTAAGATGGAGAAGATATTACCGCGCCGTTTGATGTAATGGAACCTGCAAATCGTTTGTCATATGAAAGCTTTAAATGGAGGTCCCGTGCGGTATAGATGGATGTACCCTTCGGTCGTGAGTTTTTCACTTTATTGTATTTTCAAACTATTTCATATTTTCGTAAATAACCTTACAAATGTTTGTAGATATTTAGGGGCATTGAAGAAATTGGTAAGGCAAAAGGCACGTGTTGAAGGGTCAATATGCGAGGCATATTTGGTCAAAGAGGTTTCAAACTTTTGTTCAATGTACTTCGAGGAAGGGATTGAAACCAACTTAAATCGACCAAGGAGGCACGATGTACCTGACCGGATGGATGACCCAACTCGTTTGCCATTGTTTCGTTACCCAGGACGTGGCACGTTTGTAGTGAAGCATAGATATTGGATGGAAGAACTATAAATGCTAACTGTGTGTATATTCTATGTCACGCTTTGAAGTACATAAAACTCTTGAGTAAATGTGTATATTTAGCATTGATTAATCAATTTTTTATATGATATAATACTTAGCTAAGCGTCTGACGTTTTGTTTAGGATCTACCCGTGATTGGCTTGATGAGTTGAATCCGTCTGACAGGGCGTCTGGAGAAACCGATGGCGTTACGATAATTTGTGAATGGTTTCAAAAGTATGTCTGAATAATATGGACCTGGCGCGGACACACGAGAATTCTTTCATTTAAATTCACTTAGCACTTTGATCAAAGGTATAAAGGATCTTGCAATCAGCGGGTACTATTTTGATGCTCGAGGCAGGCGATAGTAATAAAAGCACTTACAAATGGCGGTGTTGTTGTGTCAAGGGTTAAATCTTTACGAAGATGATGATCATGTTGACTACTATGGTGTCTTAGAGGAGATTTGGGAGTTGTCGTGCGGCTTGAGTTCTGTATTTGTCGTCACTGAATGTTTTTGGTTTGGCCAGCGAAGTGGATGCAGTCACGTCGAAGAATGGAGATGGTTCAAATCAAACACAACGAGAGGTTCTAAAGATGACCGTTTGTTTCCTAGCGTCCAATTGCAACAAGTATACTATCCGTTATGTCGCGCGATTGAGATCGTAAGCGATGGTGTGTCATGATGAAATCGAGCAGCAGTAAATTGATTGGACTAAATATGCAAAATAATGGATGTCTCCGCTTTAGATCTTTGAAGATATCTTCCAAGAGAAGAACATGACCTCCTCGTGTTCTATTGACATAATCAATGGCGTTGTGGATTTGTTGAGCCAGGCGTTTTGTTGTTGATCAAAGGAAAAACGATGTGGTATCCGTCGGGGAGATAGTTCGGATGCAAGAGTGAGACTTATCGACAGCGTTCATGGCGATGATGGGGAAAATGACTCCTCGGAAGGCGATTAATAATCAAATATTTTAAGTTACAAGTTTTCATATAGTAATTTGCAACTTTGTATTAAAAGCTTACGTATTGAAATGCCTGATAGGTGTAGTGGTGTATTTTGTATTTATTGCTTCTTCATATTGTGTTCAAAAACTATGATATGTATTTATTCTTGCTACATATTGTGTTTATGACAGGGAGTTTGGTTTAGCCTTAAGCGTATCTTTTTTAACGGATCGACTATAGAGGTGGCGGGATGGAGACGGGGTTGAAATAAATGTATGCGCTCTTTTTTCGGAAATGGAGACGGGGATGAGCAGGGGTATGAAAAATGGAGACGGGATGGAGGCAGGTTTTGACGGATTTCCGCCCTCACTGCAAATTAGGAAATTGAAAAAGCCCTTTAGTGAGCGGTATGGAGGCAAGGATGGAAAACGGATTCGAATGCCATTCACATATCTGGCATTATAAATCATTCAGTATTTTTCCCAAACCCGCCCACATAATATCATCTTTTTATGTTATTAATTTAAATTTTCCATAATTTGTGTCTCACAACATTAAATTTTATTTTATTTTTGTAAAGTCAAACTTTAAAGAGGTAATGATTAATACTTGAATCGATTTTTATTTAAGTATGTAATTTATATTTGTTAATATATTTGTAATTTATATTTGTTACTTTTGTTGTAGGAAATACTTTTGCAGAGTTTGAATAGGTAATTTGGTTTATTTTAATTTTAGGTTGAATGTTTCGATGTTTTTATATAAATTAATGTTTGATGTTTATATGAATAAGCATTTGATCTTTATATGAATATGATGTTTAATATGTATTTGTTCTATGAATTGTTATATTTTATTTTGAATCTTTGATGTTTTTATATTTGTTTGTATGAGTTGGATGAATTGAATCTTTTGAAATTGTTTTATGATTTGGATGGGTTTTTATTGGTGTTGCGGCCACATTCTTTGCGTATTGTGGCCGTGATTTTTTAAAAAATACGAAGGGGGGTGTCGGGATGAAGCCGAGTGGAAGGCAGGGAGTTTGAATTTTTTGCATCGGTCTTCTGATGATGGAGCCGGGTAGGAGTCGGATTACGTTCTGAGGGAATGGAGTCGGTCGTGAGTCGGGTTAATGTGGAGTGGGTTTGGGTCGGGGGTATGGAGACGGTTTGGAGTCGAACGTGGAGACGGTTTGGGTCGGGTTATGGAGACGGTTTGGAGTCGGGGAACATGGAGACGGTTTGGAGTCGGGGAATATGGAGACGGTTTGTAGTCGGGAGTATGGAGACGGTTTGCAGTCGGGAGAATGGAGACGGTGGCAGGTCGAGGTTATGTGTAGGCAGGGTTAGGTCGGTTGAAGCCCATGTCGGGCTTGGTTTTGAGTCGAATGGAGGCGGGTAGTGATTTGAACACGCGTAAAGGTGGTGGTTCAGGCATCATCTCAATGACAAATAGAGCGGTTTGGAGGCCGGATCGGGCGTCTCTTTTGCCCAGTTTCTAGTAGTGAATGGTTAGAACGTATTTTGCCCAGCAAAGCTAGCGGTGTTCGGTAGTGAGAGAGCGAAGAGTATCACCAAAAAGAAAATTGTTTGTTTGTATTTGTAAAACTTCGGTTGTTTCTTGATGATTCGAAGATGAAGTTCTTTCAGCTTAAATAAGTAGAATGGGTGGTGATCGATGCATGCGTAGAAGTTTTATATTACTTATTAAAATGACAAGGAGAAATATATAAAGTGGGCCGGACTAATGTTATTTTTATATTACATTTGGCGTAGAGTTTCTGTTAGAACATGGCATACCGTGCGCTCGGCGTGGAAGGCTTTAGTGATACAATGAGAGACATTCTTTCGTGATTAAAATGGCCATTATATAAAGTGAATTAAGTATTCCATCTATCTTCGATATGGTACATTTCATTTACTAAATTTTGCATTCATTTTCAATGATGTGACCGATCGACCTTATTGGAGAAGTCGATAAATGAATGATTACGCTTAAGCCCTTGACTGGAATTGACCAAAAGAACTTTTGGAGGTTATCTTAGGGGACATTTATTATTAAGCTCCATCAGCGTCTTGGTAGGTAGGAGGGGTCTTTTCGGATCTTATAAATACCCTAACATTGATTCATTAAAGGTAATGCCACTTTGTCTCTACGTATTTATTACCCTCTTAAATACTCAGCATGCCAACGATCGTTGGAGTGTGCGTAGTGCTTGCGTGGACCACCTAGGTCATTCGCGATCACAATGTGGCGGGCGGAGTTATCTAGAAGCTTACCGAAGACCATTTGACTTCATGACCGCATCTTAGAAAGTCAGGGATAGTGAGGCCGCGAGTCTCAGCCCAGTGGTCTCAAGCGAACCAGTAGCTTTGAAAATCTGTCGCGTCATTTGGCGCCATGCAGGGGACCCAGATCTGTCAATGGAAAACTAATATGCGGACAACTACATGAACATGCGCGGTGTCCTTGGTGATTACCAACATACCACTTTTCCCGAAGTGAGAAGCTTCGAGATTCTAGCGACTTGGCGAGGGAAAACGTGGAAGCGAAGCGAGAATGCAGAAAACAACTTGTGCGTTCAGCAGCGACTCCCGCTGATCCATGAGATGAGGTCATGCGCTGAGAATAAGTCCGCGGCACCTTCACGGTGTCTGCGCCTCAAAACGGATCCTGGCTGTAAGCTTTACAACAACCCAGGTTAAATGACTTAAAAAGATGATGGCTTCGTCGTCCTGCTTAAATTCAACCCCATTGACCCTGAATGAAAAGGTTCCACTGCAATAGATTGAACTGACGTTGCACATAGGCGATTCAGAACCACCTCATTCAACCTCTTTGATGGGAGCATTAACCAGCTGAAACATTTGAAGGGTTTTGTGCTCGCATGACCGTCGCGTCAAAGCCAACCAGAAGCGTGTGCGGCGTTCAGTGACTTCGCGTGAGGCTGCCGATTGGTAGATGGAGTTACCATTAGGTCGATTGACTCGCCATCGGCGGCAACGGACGTCTTTTATAGCCAAGTTGACGTGATCGAACCATACGAAGAGCAGTGCGATGGATGTCGAATGGCTCTGAGCAGGTCGTTGGCGGTTACCTGAAGCGGTGTGACCTTACGCTTAGCGTCAGCGGTGACGACAAAGATTAATGTAAGCGTGCTTTAATGGCCTCGCCATATGGAAAGCTGGCGTTGTTGGTAAAGGCATTTCTGAAGAATCATTAACGAGGCGGTTAAGCAGTAGCGTCGAGTTAGAAGAGCTCGAAGAAAGCAAGCGGAAAACAGTCTTGAGGCAGTACTAAAGGGCAGACGAGGTCACCCAGGGAAGCCTCCCGGTTAGGAAGGATCTACGGCGTGTGAGCTTGTCAGCGAAGAGCCAGCTCCCTTGCCTCGCCCAGAGGCTTGGTCACGTTACAGCCAACTGACCTCCAAGGGACCATAACCGTACTCCTCTAAGAGGATACCATTGCTTGAGGAAGTGTTTTCGAGTTCTGATAAGAATCTGCTTACACAAGCTTGGCTCGTATGCGGAAGAATGAAATTAATCTTGCGAATACCGAGGAACATGGCCACGACACAAGCGATTGCGTTATTTTGAAGGCGGAAATAGAAAAGCTAATCGGCGGGGGATACACGAGTGAATTCGTGGGCAGATGAGCCCGGCCAGCAGTATGATTTATAGTCAGCGCCATGACGAGAAAGACAAAGCAGGCGAGGCAAACTTGACCGACTCCTCGAGCCACAGAGGCGGGTGACACTATGCGGAGGAATGGCGGGAGGCGGTGACTATGATCGAGGGGAAAAATTATTCGGAAGAGAGAAGTGTATATAAGCACGTGGGCCAATCCTTAGAAATGAACAATACTCGTTCTCGATAGTGAGTTGAGGAATAGAGCTCACCAGCGACGGTCAGTCGTCATGCTTATTCCATGCTTAATTTCTTTGTGGAGAATGTTGGTTGGCAGGAAGCCCAGCTGACATCTTGTATCTTACTTGCGCCCAAGCGGAAACTCAGTTACTTTCCTTGGCCATTATCTGACCCATCCCACACCCAGGGTGACAAAGGTTCCACGGGCCGTATGATCTATCGTGTAGAATCGTCACACTACGACTTAGCGGTGGGGTGACGGATTAAACCTCGATGTCAGAACCAGTTCTGATGGTTGACATAGATGATTCCTCATCTATTGATTGATTAGGCTATCTTGTATTGTGGCAGCTAGTTTCCACGTTTGCGTATCGAAGATGAAGTTCGCTTGACGGCCAGGGGGGCATAGAGGCGTGTGGAAACTAGAAAAGGGAAGAATGAGTTACTGACCTCGGTTTCCCCGGTGAACAAACCAACGGTGTTAAACTGAGAAAAGCGCGTTGCCGGAAAGAGTATTTCGAGATACAAACGGTGAGAAAAGAAGAAGAGAAGGATAACTCGCCGAATGAAAGGGAAAATGTGAAACGACCAATACCACATGAAGAAGTGGAAGAATCCTATTGACCCGCCGATATTGAAGCCGAACTTCAAAGTGGGAGCAGTGGCGGTGCCAGGCAGTCTCATTTCGTTAGGGATTTGAGGATGTATTTGCGTCAGTTCTGCAGTCATGCTACGAAACAAAGCGGCTTTCTTCATAGAATATGGCTGTTTTCTTTGGAAAATCATTCCACTTCGGCTTAAAAATGGGGGAGGGAGGCTTTATCAAGAATAAAGCGAACACAATTTCGCCAAATCGGATAGGGAGGAACATGGAGATTTATGTAGACGACATGTTGGTGAGAGAAAGGGAAAAGAGGCACCGCAGGGGAGCAGGGAAGCGTTGAGCAGGAACTACGACGATGCCTTCTGAATCGACACGAAGTGCTCGTTTGGGTCGCCTCGGAAAATTCACAGGATCGTGATCGTGAAGAGGATCGAACAAAACCCACGACAAGATCGAGCACTCCGAGATATGGAGCGCCAGAGAGTTATAAGGACGTTCAAAAGTTAACGGGATGTTTAGAAGTTGAGTCGGCAAATACTCCCAGTCGGAAGCCCAGACACTCCCGTTTTTAAGAATGCGGGGAGGGCCTCGAAAGAAACTTTTCGCTGGGATGAGAAGTGTGCCCAAGCCTTCAATGAGTTGAAAGAGTATCTGGCATCACCTAAACTGTTGTCACGACCAGAACCGATGGAAGAACTTCTGATTATCTTTGCCCGATTTCGGATGGAGCAATTAGCGTTGTCTTTGGTTCGCGAGGTTAGGCATCGAAACCCTATTTACTAAGTTAGCGCATGTTATGCAGTGGAAAACTACCCAACCATTGACAAGTTCGCATTTGCAATAATCATTCTATGGCTGAAATACTTTGTTCATACGATTAGAATTGATCGCGGACAGCCAGAAGTATTAAGCGAGTCGTCCTGCCGAGCGACTCGCGGCGTGGGCCATTGAGTTGAAGTGAGTTTGATATATCATATGAGCAGCAATGTATCAAAATTTCCCGAGCTACGGTTCATTATTGAATGTAATGCGATACCGCGCCGATGATGTTGGGCGGAAGAAAGTTGCGAGAACGATACTGAATGGACCACATGCGTGGATGGAGCTAGAAATAGTAAAGAGGGTCGGGGGAGGCTGGCGATCTGAGCCTAAAGGTAGAAATGGAGTATGCCGCCGGTTCAACTTGACCACAAGCAGTGAAGTGGAATCTGAAGCTCGGTGGCGGGGATGGAGTTCAGTACAATCTCTACAGGTGTTGGCCAGAATCTTGATGCGGGGATTCAAAACTAATGTTGGATGTCCAGTGAGCGATTTTGGGATAAAAATGAATCTCTTGTCGATACCACGCTTGAGCCACGACATGGCAGACACCTGCCAACGTGCTTGACGTATACCCATGCGAGAAAATGAAGAGCGGATCGATTATCGAGCTTCGCCACCACCTATTTTGTCGAGCTACCCAAGGAAGTTTATGTTGAATCACGAGCGAGAGAGCATCTGAGGGAAAAATGCGAAGATGGTAATAGAGAAAACCCCCAGCGAAGATCCAGTGAAGAAGCTTTTCGGGTTCTGCGTGTATGAAGAGGCTATCTAGGAAGTCCTTTGAGGGTCCCCTCCTACTATGTGTATCCCAAGGACATATGCAAAGGGTATTGTATGAAGTACATAGTGGGTGGTGCGGCGGCAGCGTGGGAGGAAATCCATCGGAAACTAAGATAACCTTGTGCGGCTTTTACGGCGTTATGATCAAGTTAAGCGGACTTCGTCATGAAATGCGAAGAATGCAGTAGGGAATGTCTAGCGATGCCAGCCTGGCTCCATAATCGGTCCTATTCCGCCCGCCATGTGGGGAATAGACCTGGTGGAAAAATTACCAAAGGCCAAAGGATCGGCGGAGATGCGTGGTAGTACTTGATGGACTATTTTTATGAAATAAATTTAAGCGGTTCCCAGCGAAAATCAAGGAGAAAGACTGTATGCGGTTTTATGAAATAAGTCTTAACTTCGCTTTGGTATCCCATGAATCTTAATATGTCGACAACGGGGCACAATTTCGACTCAATTGCAAGAGCCCACTGCGAGAAATGCAGCGTAAACGGCGATTCGCCCATGTATTATTCCCAAGCTAATGGCCAAGTGGAAGTGATAAGCGAACCATCTTCAAATGGATTAAAACCTTGTCCAAAGCGGGCTTCGGGGGTTCTGGATAGAGGTACCCGCGGTCCCTCGGACTACACGCTGTGGCAGCTACTACTAAGGCCAGCCCGAGGAGGCAGTATGCGGGGTCGAGGTAATCATCCCGGAAGTAGAACTGGCTGCTTTGGAGGCAGAGAGAGGATTGAGGGTTCGAAACTCAGCCCTAAAGGAGCAGTTGAACCGTTAATGAATTAAGGAACAAAGCATTGTTCACCATGCAGAAATACAAGAACACAAATGGTACCATTTCAAATGCAATGAGTGGGAAGGCATGGAGTTCAGTGGCGGTAGTGTTAAAAGCTATATTTAGTGAGTCGCTGACAGCGTGAACAAGCTCAGTCCCAATGGGAAGGACTGTATCGTGTAAATCATATCCTAGGCCCAGGCACATATGAGCTGGACGAAATGAATGTGAGCCGGTCTCGGACTGCTTGGCGCTCTGAGGTGCAAGTTTATTGTTAAAACTGGGTTCTCTGGAACAACCGATCATGTCCCGATCTTATTTAACGAATGCTCAGAGTTATAAAGCATTCAGAGTATCAACATTTTGTAAGCTCAAACAGAATGAATCGCTAGTCAGCGAAGGCAATTATAAATAAAGTTGTTACTCTCTAAAAACTTTATACCGTATTAGCGTACCGGTTAACTTGAGACAATGAATCATTTCTGGCTCACTTAACATTAAAAGGTAAGACAATGCATGGCGAATTGATCAACTCACGAGTCGAGTCAAGATACAACCAAGGCTATAAATTTTGACGGTCTACTTCGTAAAAGACAACTCGGCTCCCATGAGGTCGTCGAAATCGGAAAGCGAGACGGGAGAAGCGAAGACGTTATTTGTAACAACTCCCTTATCTCGCTAAGGCAACTATTACAAGGGGGCAGGATATATATATAGAAACCACACCTGAACAAAATTCAAATGAAAAGCAAAGCGAACAATTGGAGTAAACAAAACCAATTACAAGCGTTAAAACAATCGAAAGCGATAAATTGGAATACCTGGCTTGAGTGTTAGCGAATAAAAATTGTCAAATCTAAAGATAAATATAATAAATATCCAAATGAAAACAGTGTTGTCAAAATCAAAGTTACAGCAATTGTGGGACATAGAAACAGGAATAAAACTAGGCCGGGGAAGGGCATTGCGATCGGGCGAACTGTCTTCCTGCGTGCATGTCATCGTTGGTGAGGCGCCGAGATCGGATCACGAGCCGGGAGCCGCATGGTCCTCTGGAACTTCACATAGTCGGGCGGGGCCGAGGTATTTCTCTTTGTACTTTTTAACAAAATTTTGAAGGCCCATGGGTGGAGTTAGCCCAAGCATCAAGAATTAGGAGACTTCTTGCAGAAAGCAGCTATAGTAAGCGGAAAGGCGACTTGAACTCTCGGGACTCCTTGAACTCCTCGGCCAGCTGACCAAAAGAAGAGTACTCACAGCTCACGGACTATTTATAATTCTCAGCGTCAATATCTCCTTCGGGTGCCTAGTCGCTACGTCTTTCAGAGCTTGGACCTCTCCATAGTTCACGACTTCCCACCATGTGAAAACGCCTCGGCCAAGCTGATGTTCACAATCCTTGGTGGGTGATCTGTGATCGAACTATAGCTCACCGTCTTTGAGTTTCTTCTGACAACGATAACATCATCTTCTTGTGAAGCCTCAGTAGTCCTCGTTGACTTCCTCTTTACCGGTGTGGAGAGGATTGTTGATCAGTGAATTACAGCGAGATCTTCATAACTCTGCTTAATTTCTTCCTCTATGAAGCCTCCTTACCAGGAGCACAGGCAGAAGATGCTTGTTCTGAAGTCGAGGCTGTAGCCTCCTCGACGACTCGAAACCGGCGTTCGCCTAAGAATGGAAGAAGAAATAGATGAGTAAAAGGGGCAAAGTAGAAAACAAAACTTGAGAAATAAAGGAAGATACCTCAATCAAATGCACAACGTAAGACCTCAGTGGTAGATGGCGAATACCCTCAGCAGGCCACTCAATAGCAAGGCCTCATGGCATGGAAAGATTGGAGGTTACTTTTGAAGAAAGGTACACAAGTAGATGCATTGCCTCGGAAAAATGTAAGGTTTCTCCAGAAAATCGAGTAGAAGAACCCGGGGCGTGGTCGTGATCCGGGAAAGGAGGAGGGGGAATACCGTTCTTGGGAAGGTCAACGTGCTCAGGAGAAGTCCGTGCTCGATTGTGCTTTTACCTGAAGCTACTCCTTCGTAAGGCCTCTTACCGCCCAGGTCTCTTCTCAGCAAGTGACGGAGAAGAGGATTTTGTTGGCAAGTCTGGTTGAAGAGAAGAAATCGGCTCTCGCTTGATGGGGGAAGAGGAAATTTGAGGGGTGTCGTATAGAGATTATTTGTCGTTCAGAGGGATCTTTATTTTTGATGGAGCGATTCACACGTCTACGTATTCACTGCACAGACGGATAGTGATCTCTTTAAAAAAGCTGACTTTAGGAAGAAATGGTTTGAGTTTTTTTTCTTGTGAGTTTGGCGTTTTAGATCTTACCGTGCTTTCAGAGCAGGGGTGGTACGGAGGTATCACTTTGTCGAGACAGTCGGAGTTATGGGTCCCAGAGCGCATGTCCCCGATCTTCAGATGAGTAGTGTCGATAGGGTTTGGGGCTTTGCCAAGTCACGACTCGATCATCGGACATATTTTGACCCTAACGATTTGTATATGGTGCATTGTGTGTATAAGGTGTATACTGTGCGTTATTATCAAAATAGATCATTCAAATTCTACCTTTGTTTCTTGTGCATGTCCAGTTATCTTTGTGTCCAGTCGAGTGTTATTGGCCAGATTGTCCCCAACATCGGCGTTATAATCTGTTTATTTAACAGTTAGGAAAGCTTTCGATGATATGAATAATAAATTACCGTAATTTAACACCTCACAATCTGTCTAGTACGGAAGCTCCAAAGCAATGCGTAACTTCTTCCAACCAAGATTTGAACGTTTTTGTAAATTGCTTGAAAATTGTTACATGACATTCCTATAAACGAAAAACACTTCTTGATTCAGTAATAAAGAGGGGAAATGGTCAACACTCAACACGTTAGGAATCTGTATTCATTAGAACTCTTGCAAAGTCCACATTATTTAAAGCTCCTCCTAACCTAAATATCACTATTCTCGCAGGCAGGTAGCCAGAGATTCCTAAACTCCGAAAGTATCTAAAGTGTCTTTCAGGCCAACTAATTTTCCCAGAGCAATGAGACATTCAATCATGGAACTTGATGAGGTTGATTGAGGCAAATGACACATGTCCTATTAATAGATTGTAGAATGGTTGACTTCATCAAGTGATGATTATTTTTTAAAAAAAAGACTTCATCAAGTGATAAATATTATTCATTTTTTTAAAATAAAAATCTTTTTTTATTGTCTCATTTTACCAAATTAGGTAATAAAAATTGGACGTAATATTATATTTGTGAGATGAATTTAAATTTTTTTTAAATTTTGTAAAAAAGTAAATAATTCTAAAAAAAAGGAATGGAAAAAATAACATCATATTTATTAATACTAGTAATACTTTATCTCAAAAATTTAATCTACTTTACTTTTCATATTACCACTTAATTCAGAGTTTAAATTTGATTATCAATTTGTTCCCTTTATGTAAACATAAATATCATATTTGTTCATTTTTTTTATTGGTGTGGCACATGCCATTATGATTTAATATAAAATCAAGTTTTTCATGGAAATCCAAGAAATTGTTATGAAAATTTATTTAAAGACTCCATCAATTAAAGAAGAAAACTAAAACATATTGCATCGATTTTCTAATTTCACTATTCCCCTTGGTTTTTGTTAGTTGTCGTTTAGCGAAAAAATTATTTTTTATAGTTGTTATTTTTAGCATAATAACTCTTTCTCATAAATGCAATTTAAGTGATAAATAGCAATTTATCTTCATTTATAAGTGATACGTTTCATTTACAGTGCAACTTTTTCATTGAAGTTGTATTGTCTCCTAATATTTTTTCTATTGGATGATATCTTTCTATAAGCAAAAATTATACGATATTGATTTTCTTAATAAATCGTTGCTTCTAGCGATCAAATAAATTGAGGCGGAGAGTAGTATTTTTACATTTTAATGTACTTTTGACTATTTTTGTTGAAATAAACAACCAACGATGATATTATTTTAATTGATTGTCGTTCTACGTTTCGATGCTTGACTTGTTGACTAATTTTTCTTTCATAATCTATGTGTTGTTAGGAATCTACTTAGATTATTGGAAACCTCATGGTGTGCTCGGTCCGCCTAGGATACTTAGCGACAAGATCTTGCTTAAAATGATGGGATGGTGACAGTATCATCAGTACACTAAGTACTAAGATCACGAGGATTAATATCAACTAATTTGAGCATGGAAATATGAAGAATAAATTAATCATGACACAAGAATTTATCATGGTTCACACACATGATGTGAGGAAATTTGTCAGAAACTCTTTAACGAGGATCGCTTTAATAATCATGGAAGAATTATTACAAGAATTCAGAACTCTATTCTATCGTCTAGAAATTGATGTTGCTAATACACTCAAATATCTAAATAAAGATCCGGTAATTGGGTGTTTTTAAATAGACGCTAAGCGCCGATTCTGAAATACCATATAAACTTCTCTTAAATCTCTGCATGAATTATCTACATTTTTGATCCTCCTTTGAGGTGGTGTTTCCCTTGCCCAAAAGACTCGTAACACTCATATATATAGGCTACAAAGATCCTAGGTCTAAACCATAAGCCCAGAATGGGAAAACTTGGTAGAAAGGCGCTAAAATACCAATCGCTGCTTCGGGAAACCCGGCGGGACCTAGATCGGGACTTGCCAAGTCCCGATCTTCTCCCGAACTTTCTCTAGACTCCAAAGTGCCCGAGGTCGGGACTTGCACTTCTCCCGACCTCCTCCCGATCGTCTCCCGAAGTCCTCCTATTTCGCAGCAAATTTGGCTTTACCTCCAACATGTGCAAAGTATTAAAACGACAACTAAAAAAAACGGAGGGAGTATTAAATTACTCATCCAATTAGATAATATAATTTCTCATCCAATTAAATTGACTTACTTCTCTTTAAAACAAGCGAAGTCCCTACGTTTATTGCTTGCATCTAGTAGGCGGAATTAGGAATTTTTTATAGGGAAGCGAAATGCTTGATATTATATACATGAAGAACAATATCTGAAAAAATTAGGAGAAATGACAATTTAATTTTAGAATAAATGAATAGTAAAATTCTATTTTTTAATAGTAAAAATATAACTTTTAAAATTTTAGAGACGGCCCTAACTCTAAGGCCCACTAGCTTCTCGCATCCGCTTAACCAACCTTAACCATTACTCCATCAATGCCAATACTTTTTAGCATGATCGGGTTTCTAGCTTCTCGAACAAAATTAAAATAAAATTATTTATTCATCGAAAACTATCTCTCCATCAATGCTACTACTATGAAATAAGTCACATATTTAATCATTGCTTCCGTTTATTTCATGATGTGCTAATATTCTTTCCGTTCCATAATAGATGGTTATTTAGATAAAAAATAATTTATTAATAAATTGTGAAAAGATACATTGAGATTGTAAAAAGGTACATTGAAAATGTAAAAAAGTATATTGAAATTATAAAAATATTTATTGAAATTGGAAATAATAAATTATTATGAATTTTTTTTTCTAGACAATCATCTATTTTGAAATGGAGGGATTATTAAATATATGTGTCGCATTTTATGTGAATATACCACATCGGACGAGCCAAAATATTTTGTCTCTGGCTTAGCCTATATATATGAGATATGTATATAGGTTATTTCATGTACCAAATAGTTTGAAGATTAAGTAGACTCTTGAGTATCGTTAATTTAAGCTATTTCGGTTAAAGCATATGTATCTTCCTCGTTATACTAAAATTTCACGGTGGCTTGGAGGCAGGTGGATTAGTCCTAACATCGTTAGGGATACCAAGTAAAAATCTTTGGGTTCTTTATTTTGTACTTTACATAATTTCTTGTCACAGATCGCGTCAGTTATAATAGTATCGGAGCTTGGGGGCGAATCTGCTTGAAGAAGATGAGTGGTGAAGGTATTAAAATTGAGGTTCCTTTGGGATAAAAGCGGTTTCGGTCTAATGGAAAATCCTGACACCGTTATAGCGACCATACAGTCGTCGCCACGAGGTTAGAAATCGTCCCAAATCACGGACCTTAGAGTCACCAATCGATGGATGACTCATTTTTTTTAGAAACACGTCTTGAAACAACTTCAACAAAACAATATACAATTAACAAAAACACTTTTTAGAAAAAAGAATCGCCATTGGTATTCCCCAATCACATATGACAATCGACATACAACATAACTCGGAACCTCAAAATATGTCCCTGCTTGACAAGTGTCTCGAAATAACAACTATCTGGGCAGCGACTACAATCCAACAAAATAAAAGAAACGTGAGGATCAGCCCCACTTACTTGCCCGTGCTTTCATCAAAGACACAAGCATGAACAATCTCGGAGATGGAGCAGCGCCACACGTCAACCTAGCAATGAAATTGTCGCTAGTAGCGAATAGAGATTGGCCAGGCTGTGAGAGAAGCTTGGTGAATATATATATCTCAAGAATGGGGGTAGTAACCTCGATCATAGCGGTGTACGCGAAGTAGATGATGTGCATGCGATAGATAAGTAATACATGAATCTTATTCAGCAAAATCTTATTATAAAGTCATTATCCATTTCGTTATCTTTTACGTATGTTCATAAATTCGTTGATAGCACTTAACATTCTAAGATGATGTGTCGGCAATAACATACGTATAATTCAGAAATACTCGATAACACGCAACAAACAATCGACCTTACTCCGTGAATGACAACGGCGACATCGCGACTTCGACAAGCTAACCAACTCGTGACACAATCAACTTTCAGCAATAATATCAATTCCATGACTCAACAACTTCAGCAATGCAGCGACTCTATCGACTCAACGGCTACATATTTCAGCAATGCAGCAGCTTCGACAACTCACATCAGCTCGACAACTCGCCTTCAGCAATCCTACAACTCAATATAAGTCCGGTTCTACAACTAATGTGCATATGTCAGCCTACGACTGCGGGGGAGAAACTTATGCCGTCGACATATGCTATCACCCGAATCGTAGCAGTGCAAGCAATCACCGGGTCGTAACTAAGTACGAAGCAATTTACGGACAATACTGACTCGACCGCAACATCAACTTCATATATAACTTTCGCCCCTGTCACGGCTTCGACAACTCCTCGAAAACACGCCGCGGCTGGCGAGACCCTGGCCTTGACCCAGCGGCTTCGACCCGCAGCAGCGCCAATCAACATATAATTCAATAAATCACACATATATACACATACACATATCAGTAATCAAATAGTTAATCAGCACCGTGAGATAGATCTTACTTCATTGCTGTATATAAAACTCAGCCTTGTCATGACAACGGACCTTTCACGCGATCAACGCCTAAACAAACATTAATTATAATTACCACTTATAATACAAAACTAGTAATATAACATTCTACTATATATTTAATCTCGATACTCCCCAAAATAACTTGACAAAAGTTCCCTTTATAACTTTATTTGACTTAAGTTCCTGACTTTCCATTTTATGTCGAGTTCCAACTACTAGTTTCAAAAGCCCTAACGTTCCGATAGTAACAACTAATCATCACATTTCTAACTATCTTTAATCTCGAACTTGATTAACTACTCGACTTACAAAACTTACTTTATCCGAACGTGCTTTAATCACCTAAAATCCATGACGCCGCTTTCCGAAAGCAACCACAATAAAAGTCAAGAGTACGCTACCATATTAAAACCATTTAGAAAAGTCAATTATAATCCTCGGCAATTTCAACCCATGCATCGATTATTATCACCTCTTATACGATAATCTAGCTCGGTGGAATTACATAACATTATGATATCAAAGCTCAAAATCAACTCAATTACCCAAAAGTCAATATCCTCGAACTCAGAAATACTCCAAAGATTCGAACTTTCTTACCTTAAAGCGTGAGGTTGACTCGGGAAAAGCTACCGAAATTTTAGGATAAAACTGCAGATGAGAGGAAGAAAATGGAAAATTTTTTTCAAGGAAAATGGGGGAGGGATTTCGAAGCCTAACCAAGAAAAAGAAGGAGAAGATGATGGCGTTGACAAGGCATATGGATAACGCAAAAAGAGAGTCACATGGGAGTCGTCTGAAATATCTCGAGAATCGTCGCGAGGATTACCGTTGGGTTTTTCGGTTTAGTTTAGATGCCGGTTTAGCAAGCGCAACTCAAACATAAATTTAACCCCACGACCCCAAATAATATTACAATAATGCTCATGAGAATGGGTTATTACAACCGTTATCGAATAACATGGCTCGTACAGAGGGAAGACCTGTTTCGACATTGATTACTGCTTTTTTTGGATGATGAGGTTATCCTGAGAGGTTTAGAGGAGGATCTTGTTGCGGGTTGTGGTACCGACCTTGAGAATGCGTATATGACGAAGAGTTTGACCAATAAGTTGTTGTTGAAGCAACGTCTATTTGGGATAAAATGTGCGAGGAGAATGCGTCTTTTTAAAAACCACCTACATCATCTTAATAGTATATTACTTGATTTGCGTAATATACATATTAAGATTGAGGATGAGAATGTTTCTTTGATTTTGTTAGCCTTTTTACCTATGTCATATGAGAACTTTAGGGAATTACATGACAAATGGTAAAAGATTAACAATGCGGAAGAAGTGAGATGTGCTCCATAATAGGGATTTGCGTATTAGTTGTAGTAGTGGTTCTAGTACTTTCTGATCAAACCGTTTGGTGCCTTGGCAGTTCTTATTGAGTGGTGATGGGCCGATTGGAGAGAGGTTATAGGCCGGTAGGAATCGGGAGTTCGAAAAATTGATAGGTCTTGATTTACGCAGAGGTGGGATCCCAGTTGAGGAATGAGCTGCCGAGAGGAGCCTTAAGTGGGTACGGCTTTCCATTGCCGGCAGATGATATGCGTTCGAAGAGTACATGGCTTTGATTGGTGAGAGTCAGCGCATCCGACACCGTGTGGTCTGAGATCTACGAGACAAGTACCGTGTGTGTCCTAGGAAGGAGTAATCTTTGACATAAGTAGATTGAGAAAGGTGGTGTGTGTTTCGTAATAGTGTTTTTCGGTCTACAAGATGGTTGGGATTAACTCGGATAGGAGTAGGACACATGATGGTGGAGGTTGTACATTGGCCGAGGTTAGACATATTTCATTTGGCCAAGGGAATCTGTTATCTCTGAGTCGTTTTGGACAAGATGAGAGTTTTTAGCTTCTCAGAAGAATGTGGAGGATTGTTGTCTATTTATAAGTTCGGATGTATTTCTGAGTGGTGTGGGCGTGAAACTTTGTATTGGATAAAGGTATGGCCTTTGTATTTTTACAGTCGACTTTGTGTGATGTTGGGAAGCGGAGTGTAGCGGGAGTCGAGAAGTAGTGAGTGGGAGGGAGGCAACTTCTCGTTCACTTTTTAGCGAGTATCTTCGGTGGCCAAGGGTTCATGGAACATGCAGATGCTTCGAGGATGTCACTAGAAATTCTGGTAGAGGTACCTTAATATGTGAGTACGACTATGAGGATGAGTTGAGAAATTGTTGTTGGTTGCATAGTGGCTCGATTCTCATGGAGTCGTTGTTGCTTGGAGAGTAGCGTTTGAGGGGAGGGTGATCGTTGGATGTGTTCTGATATAGGATAGAAAGCGGGCATGTTTTGGTATTCGCTATTTCCCATTTTTTTGTCTCACATGTGGTGTTGATGTGATTAGCTTGGGACATCGATGGCGGTGGAAGCCGGGTTCCCCGAGCAAGGTTAGCGCCCGTTTGGACTTGCTTTCGTTTAGTTTGTTTGTTGCTTTGGTGGCAGGCTGATATGAGATGGAAGTGCACACTTGGCATTGTCATCTGCTTACAGGTGTTCATGGACGCATGCGTAAATATCTGATACGTCTGTCCCCAGTACACTATAATTTTGATGAGTACATCTTGTACATACAGCGTTGGTACATGCAGTTCGCTATCTGTGTCGATACTTGAATTTTATCTAAGCAGGGAAAGTTTTTGTGTTTATCGATATCTATGGAGGTGATAAAGGTGAGATTTGTTGCATTTGATGTGAATATACCATGGACGAGTCAAATGTTTGTCTGGCTTAGCCTATATATGAGATATATTATATAGATTATTTCATGTACCAAAATGCGTTTGGCTTAGCTTTATATATATGAGATAATATGTATATATGTTGTTACGTGTCTTAAAATAGTTTGAAGGCTTGATGAACTCTCTTGGTACCATTAGTTCAACTATTTGATTAAAGCTTGTAATTTGTTTCTTTCGTTATAGTGAAATTTCGGTGGCTTGGAGCCCGATGGATTAGTACTAGCAACTCGTTAGGGATACCGTGTAAAAATCGTGATGTTCTTTATTTTACGTAACTACACATAATTTCTTATCTAGATCGCATCCGTTATAACAATATTAGTAAGGAGATAAATTTATGCAAAATGTACAAAATATCTTGAATGACATATATTTGGATAAAATTAAAATTAGTTAATGAAATATGTGGAGGATAGGACGGAGTACAAGAAATCATCGTTCTAGACTTCTAGCTATCTCAATTTTCATTTTAATTGTCCGATAAAATATACTTATATGTATAGTTAGGATTCATTTGATTTGGTTGTTATATTAGAGCAGATATTATGGATCCCATTATATATAAATATATTCTGTCATTATCATGTTTAGACTGAAAAAGAGAGTAATTAGAGGTAATTTGCTGATGATTGTTATTCAACCTAAACAGGACATGTATTTTGGAATTCTGAAAGTAGCAATGACAACTAGGGTGTAAACGAACAGAATCGAATTCGAATCGAAAATTATCGAATTTGAATTTTTACAACAGTATTTGAATTTGTATTCGTATTCGAATTGAATACTAAAATCGATTTCGAATTCGATTCGATACTATTATCGATATAGAATTTGATTGATATTAGTAAGTATTTTATATTTTCATATAAATTAATAAAATATCTATACAAATATTCGAATTTGAATTGAATATTCGGTTTGAATTCTAAATGAGCATATTTGAAAATTTTCAAATCTAATTATAAAGCCTTCGTTGCATCCGTTTACTATTGGAATGGTAAAATCGGATTCGAGTTCGATTATTATTTAACAACATTCGAATTCGAATATTAAATATTCGAAAAAATATTCGATTCGTGTCCATCAACAACAATCAAAACAAGTTACATACGGATCGGAGTATTATAGAGTGGCCCCTGAGATGGGGTAAATTCAGTCGTCTTTCGTGTAACGCACATGCATATATGAATAAAAAACAATACTGCATTGCAGTGATCTAAAAGTAAGCACTACTTTATAGCCAGATTTTTGGTATTGAACATAGAATTAATTTGTTTGATAAATTTCACATCAACCCCTTAGTATTCTTGGTAATATAAAATCATCATTTGGCAATCACTTATCCCACATACAAAAAAACAGCCCACTTATTACCCCAGCATTTTCTTCCTCTTGCCTAGCTTTTAGCAATGGCTGAGTTGAAAAAATCAAACCCCCCAAACAACCCAATCCACCACCCAAAACCATATTCCATGTCAAGAAACACTAAATATGCCATCATCGTTTTTGTTCTCTTCATTCTTGCAGCCACCGCCGATTACATCTCCAGGCCAGGAATTCTTCAACATGCAATTCGCCTATTTTCTCAAATTAATACACAAACTGCCTCTATATTATGTACAATGTTACTCATTGTGGGGTTGATTTATATTGCTACTCGTCCAAGAAAAATCTACTTGGTAGATTTTGCATGTTACAAGCCTGATTCATCATTCATGATCTCAAAAGATGAAACCATTAGGAGATTCAGGCAGTTCTTGGGAGATGAAGCGGCGGCATTTCACAAGAAAGTCATGGATAGGTCAGGGATGGGGGACAAAGTTTATGTCCCTAGCTCATTTGTGGAACTTCCACCAAAATTTCGATTTAATGAATCCAGGAGTGAATTGGAAATGGTTATTTTTGGAGCCATTGATGGACTTCTTGAGAAAACTAGACATGTCAAAGCTCAAGATATTGGAATTGTGATTGTGAATTCAAGTACATTTAGTCCTACTCCTTCTCTTTCGGACACAATTGTGAATCAGTACAAATTGAATGTTGATGTTGTCAACTATGATCTTGGTGGTATGGGATGTAGTGCTGGCTTGATTTCAATTGACCTTGCGGAACAACTGTTACAGGTTAGTATTCAATTTGCATATAATTTTACTATAACAAGTACAATTGCATTATTTCTTACCCCAAAAAAAGTGCAAGTTGGTTTTTTTATACAATACCTTTTTCCTTTTGTGTGGTCGATAATTCTGAAGTTTTATGCTCTATTACCGCTCCTGTACTTTTACCCTGTATGTACCACATTTTTGTATATTATGAATTAGGTAATAATATAACGATTATATACTTCTAAAAAAATATATGGTGTATACTGAATCAATACGAAATCATATACTATATTGAATAGGGATCCAGGGCCCTCAATTACAATGTGAACATGGAAAAAGATGTACTGTATTTGGGATATATTCCAAACATAAAGAGTTGTTCTTGCACATGTTGGATTCTTTCGTCCCACTTTTTGGAGTAATAAATTTAAAAAGGGTGAACAAATCCCAATCCCACTTATATTGCTTTAATGGACATTTTTACTTTCATAAAAAAAGCTCCTTCACTTATAGTACAACTGTCAGGTTTGAATTTACCTCGAAGTTTCTAATAAACGAACCTCACAACATTTTTGTGCTTTTGCATAATGAGCAAGTATTTTGGTTAGGCATCTGATGATTACAATAAGCCATAGACTAATTCATCCACATGGAATACTTAAAGTATGAATATAGTAATTATTAGATGCCTTCAACATATTCCTCTTAATATACTTTACTAATATATTGATCAAATGCACTTGTTTTTCGGAAAAATCTTAACATGGCCGACATAAGTCCAGGGAAAATATCTTTTTATTTTATTTTTATAACTTAAATATATTTGATGAACATACAGCATAGTTGTATCTGTCAATATCATGTATGATAAAGGAGGTCGCTTTCAAAGAATGGCTTTTCTCGATATAGAAAAGAAAAAGATGTCGAGAAACTCTCTAGCCATAGACAATCTATCTATTATTATAGGACTAATTCTTTGTGGCAAACAAAAATCTTTCTGGCAAAGCTTTGAAACATCAACTATGTTGGCTCTTCATAATTGAAGTGTTGTGGACTGTGGGTCTTTTCCAATTGTTGGACATAAAGGTGAGGTTTAAACAAGGTATATCTCATAGTCGTGCGATTTGTGCACAAGTCTTGTTCTCCCATTCTCATCTGCTATTCTCAACGATTGGGTGTAAAAACAATTGATAATTACAATGACATTATAAGATTTCGAATGGTTTTTTTTTAATTTGATCTCATTTTACAAGTTTTCGAACTCGAAATTCCTCATTATATTACGAAGTTTCGGCTACTTTCAGGTGATATTTTTATTATCAACACCCCAATAAAGTCCGTAAATTTTGAAGTAGGTTGGAATTATAATTTACAGTTTCTAGTTTACTAGTCATGCAACTTGAAACCAATTTATTGATTTATCAAGTGGACAAATTGAATCGATGGACCACCATATATAATTGTGCCGTTCGGCCTTACCCCTATCTTTTGTGGAAAAGAGGAAAAATAAAAAAATTTAGTACTTCGTATTTTCTTACATTGTGCTTTATCATTCCATTAAAGCAACTATGGTCTAAAAATAGCCAGGAGCAGAGGAGAAAACGACCCACCTTTTACCTTTTTTTTGAAATAAATCTAAGTGTTTTTATTACAGTAACTTTTTAAATTTACATTGAGAAATTAACTAGAATGGAAGATAAATATAAACATTCTTGTTCAAGAAATTTGGGAATTTGTATGACATTATGTTCAAAATATTTGCATATCGTATTTTTATATTTTATTTTTACCTTTTCAAAGTGAGAAAGTCTATTACTAGTATAATACTCAATCCTTATGCTCAGGATCAATAGATTCCATCCTTATGCTCAGGATCAATAGATTCCACCTAACACCAATCCAATTGTTACTAAGATATATTATCAGCACGCTTATATACTAGCTAGTCTTGCTTGTTACATTTGTGTTCTTTAATAGATGGATAATGTATGTAGTTTTACTTGTTCCCTGAATGATGAACAGGCAGGTTTAGTTACATGATTCTCCTTCAAATTTAACACCTTATGTACTCTCAGAGTCTAAGGTTTGTATGAATAAATGGTGTTCCAAGTATCGAACGTAAATCAAAAAGTAGTACTCTCCCTAGTAAATAAGCGTGTCCACTCCACGATTCGAATGTTAATATCTACTGAAAATGTGCTTTTATCAACTAAATCTTCTTTTATAAATCCCATGTTTTTGTTTCAATTGCAGGTTCGACCGAATACCTATGCACTAGTAGTGAGTGTTGAAAGCATAACAAACAATTTCTACTCAGGCAACATTAACAAATCAATGATGCTTTCTAATTGCTTATTTCGCATGGGTGGAGCTGCAATCCTGCTCTCAAATAAATCCTCTGAGCGCCGCCAATCAAAATATCAACTGAAGCATGTTATCCGAACACATAAAGGCGCAGATGATAGAGCATACAAGTGTGTGTCCGAGGAACAAGATGAGAAGGGTGTAACAGGTATTTCATTATCAAAAGATTTGATGGGGGTGGCTGCTCAAGCATTGAAATCGAATATTATGACACTTGGTCCGTTGGTTCTTCCAATTACAGAGCAGCTTAGGTATCTATCAAATTTCATTGAGAGAAAAGTACTCAAGATGAAAATCAAACCATATGTTCCTGATTTCAAGAGGGCATTTGAGCATTTCTGTATTCATGCTGGAGGCAGAGGGATTCTTGATGAAATGGAGGTTCATCTTGCACTAACAGAGTGGCATATTGAGCCTTCAAGAATGACTCTTTATAGGTTTGGAAACACTTCTAGTAGTTCGGTTTGGTACGAATTGGCTTATTCTGAAGCTAAGGGGAGAATCAAGAAAAATGATAGGATTTGGCAAATCGCTTTCGGGTCAGGATTCAAGTGTAATAGTGCTGTTTGGCGAGCATTAAAGCCTTGCAAAACATCATACACTGGGCAGAAGAATACTGCTTGGGTTGGTGAGATTGATGAGTTTCCGGCTCATGCTGCAAAAGTGATGCCAAATGGGTGCTAATTTCAAAATGTCAACTACTAATATATTTACTGTTGATCCTTTCTACCTCCTTTTATGACTTGTATTCATCCTTCTGGTTTACAAAAGTATACATAATGCAGTCAATGATTTCATCATAACTATCCATTATATTATCAAGGAATCAAAATACATAAATAAAAAGTGATTTTCAATAAAAAAAATATAATATTTTCAATAAAAAATATATATATATATTTTTCAAAAAATTAGGAACTTAATGGGACCAAATCTCAACAATCAGATTTTGACCCCAAACTAAGCCTTTAATCGAAATTTAAAATCGTTAAATATTAATGGATATGTTAAATATGACCTCAAATTGTAACCCACGTGAACTTCGCATCATTTACGCATAGCCGCCACTTAATGACTAATATACTTATTTATATTTACTATACTAAAACGCCACCAATTAACTCATGAGCAAGTGAAGTTTAAACAATTATACAAATTTGTGAACCAGGAGGCTAATAGGAGACATATCAAGGAATAAGGATCATATCTGTAATATATTTTCTCCGATTTTTTTTACTTGTCATCCTACATTTTTGCACAACTATTAAGAAAAAGTAAAAGTAATCAAAACGCGATCAAAACGTAGAATCGCCACCTACTAAAATGGTATTATTGTATTTCTGTTGATAAGCTTCAATATAAAAATAGTCAAAAAGTTATATTGAAATATAAAAATGCAATTTATTATGTTAGAATGATAACTATTTTAAAATAATAAAAAGTTATGCTAGAATGATAAACCGAAAAGTTTGGAGAATGTATTTGCTTAAATATATAGAGGGTCTTTTTGGCTAAGGATCAAATTAAAATCCCATCAATTACGGTTACATGTTTATTAGGTGTTTAATTTAATTGTAAGAAAACTCATATAATAGTTACTGTATAAGACACGAATAAACAAGAATTACATGGTTAGGTTATTGTCCAATGATAATGTAATCCATACTGATCTTATATCACTTTCCACACTTAACTATAAAGTTTTATTACATTGCATTAAACTGATCTTTATACTCAAGCTTTTGATCTGGCTCGAAAGTTGTTGAAGTTTTATCTCATTAGAATCCAACCAACATAGCATAAAGATTTTGGATTTGATTGGAGTGATCGTTTTATACTCCGTACTTCCTTCTATATCTGAATTTATACTTGTTACTTTTGATGGAGAATTGGATGTATGGAGACATTAAACAACTTTTAAATAATCTAAACTTATATAATATTCTGTATTGTTAAATTATATATGATAAAGTGTGCAATTTTATTCTATACCTCTCGCCATGAACATTACTTACTTTCTTACTTTTTTCATGCTTTTTATAATTTGTCTCATTTAATCAATTTTTATATATATTTTTGAAACTAGACTAATGTTATAAAATTCTATGCTTTATTCATCTATAATTAATTGTTTCAATATAGACCCATGAACTCATGATTAATATAGACCCATAAAAGAAATATTTGTGACATAACATCCATTTCAGACAAAAAATATCATGCGACTCATTAAAGTTAAAAGGAATGGGCTACTGGGTGACATTTGCAAACTGCAATCGAAAGGGAAAGGACAAGAGAACAGGACATAATGTGGGTTGGATTGCAGGAAGTAGTAGTTTGGGCAATCGTTAATGCAAGAAGTGAACTTGGACAACATTTCACAATTTTCAGAGCTACTGGTTGCAAATATCTCCAAGAAAATGATATCATATACGGACTATATCATAACAGTACTGAGAGGCCTATTGACATCAGCTTATTGTATATCCAACACCACACATGTAGAAACCTGCTCAAGTATATCTCTTGCACTTGCTGTTTCGACACTTGTGGTGCGACGCTAGACTGCCTCCATTTGTTATCACCCTCGTATACTTTTCCTCGTCGATCAATTATCACCTTCTCCAGAGCATCCACATTTTTAAGCAAGAATATAACAAGCTGCAGATGATTAATTTCACCATTGAAATTGAACAGCTTCACTTCCTTTAGGTTCCCACCCCGAGGCACCCCATGTCTCGAATTCCTCTTGTTCTTTGGTTGGATTAAGTTCTCATCCTTATCGCTCTCTGGAAGCTGCAAATTTAAAAAGAAAAGTCGTTGATCCAACACTTGGTATGATGGAATGTTAATTTGAATTGGATGATGATGGTAAAATGTCAACATAAATTTCCTCGTAATTCCTTTGCAGCTACGCACTACATCGGGCGTTTGTAATTCCTTTTAGAGTTGCTGCATCATATCGAATATTTGGTGAGGAGCAGTTTTATACTGAACCTATAAAAATGTTTCTTAAAGTATTTAGTGTATTCCTTTGCACCAATAATTATGAATTAAGAAGTATACTTTAAAAGTTGATTCTTGTTATTCTCGAAACAGATTCACAAATGTAATTCATCAACTATTTAGTAATAATATTTCTTCTTTCTCCTCGTTTTGTGTGCATTGTCTACATGTTTGTTGTTTAGTTTCTTTATTGTCTTCGTGTTTAACCCAGGTTTGTTGTAGCTTCGCACAACAAATTGGTATCAAGAGACCGATTACGATGGGAGGAATGATGAAGTTCGGGACTACGGTACAATGGAACTAACAACTTTGGAATATGGCGATCTTGAGGTTGTGGATTCTCGTCAACCAAGGCTAGATGTCGTCTTGGAGAAGAAACCTCAACAAGGATGAAGAATGGAAGAAGAAAAATCCCGGTCGGCATGCGTGGCAATCTGGGTGCTGTTGGAGAAAGTCATCAAGTGCCGGTCATGAAGAGATGGATGCTGAAACTACGGAAGAAGCTTCTGAGACAGAGTACGCCGGCGAAAAGCAGTGAAAATCGTTGTACATGAAGAAGAAAGCTATTCGGTTTGGGTTCGAGAAGGCATCACCATGAGCGATACTATACTGGTACAATAAAATTTTAGCAGATTTGCAAAATTTAGATGTTGAAATTGAGGATGAAGACAAAGTCTTGTTGTTGCTGAACTTGTTGCCAGACAAGTATGATCACCTTATCACTACTTTATTGTATGGTAAGGATAAGATCAAATTTGAAGACGTGTCAAATGCACTTGCGAACAACGAAAATCGGAAGATGGAAGTTGTGGAATACAAAGACCAAGCGTGCGAGAGCATTGTGATTAATGAAGGAAGAAAGAAATCTTGGTCATCTCGGCGAGAATTCACCATGAAAAAGAAAATTGCAAAAGATCAATGTTCTTTTGTTCACGAGAAAGGACATTGAAAATCGGGATGCCGAGGTTGAAGAACAAAGGAAGCCCGAATATGAATATAAATTTGAAAGGTAGTGGAGACAAGTTTGTCTAGTAGGCTCAGAAGCTTACAAGTTTTAATTAGCGGATCATGGATTTGGGTTGTTCATATCGCATGGAACACAAGGAGTTATTTTGTGAATTCTTGAGTAAGGAAGGAGAAAGGGACAATGCTATTATCTTGAAGGTTAATCACATTGCAGGTTACTGTGTCAATGGCTGATAGCAACAATCAATCTGTTCTATGGCATCATCACTTGGGGCACTGTGGTGGAAAGGCGCTTCAAGGGTTACTCAACAAGGGGGCTATTAAAAGGCGCCGAATGAGGTAAACTTGAGTTTTGTGAGCATTGCATCAAGGGCAAGAAGACTCGAGACAAGTTTGGCGAGGCCGTTCATCGCACCAAAGGAACGCTAGACTACGTGCATAGTGATGTGTGGGGACCATCTCGAAATGCTTCTTTGGGAGGTAAATCATACTTCGTAACCTTTGTTGATGATTTTTCAAGAAGAGTATGGGTTTACACAATGAAGAATAAGTATGAGGTCGTTGATATCTTTCGAGAGTGGAAGAAATTAATAGAGACTCAAACTAATCGGAGGTGGGCGTTAGGTCGGATAATGGCGGCGAATATAAATCGAGATCCTTTGTTTTGATGTGTGTAGAAATAATGGCATTTAAGACATTTTTGTTAAGACATACTCTCATCATAGTGCTTGAAAAAGAATGAATCGTACATTATTAGAAAAGGTTTGTTGTATGCTTTCCAACTCTGGGTTGGGAAAGCAATATTGGGCAGCGGTGGCGTACGCTGTCATCTCGTCAAGCGAGCTTCCGTCAGTGCGCTCGATAATTGACTCACTGGAGGTGTGTCGAGGTGTACACCGCTGCCCGGCTTCTGATCGATTGCATATATTTGGATGTCCGAGTTATTATCACGTGACGGAGTCCAAATTAGACCCTAGAGCCAAGAAAGCCATCTTCTTGGGATTTGCTAGTGGTGTGAAGGGATATCGATTGTGGTGTCCGGAGTCAAAGAAGATAGTAATAAGTAGGGATGTTACATTTGATGAGATGAGTATGCTTGGACAACGAACAATTGCAAATGAGGTTTGGGTGGAGCTTGACGAGGGTACTCCAAAACCGGTGGAGCAAGTTGGTTCAGATGTTCAAGAGGACTCGATTGTAGTTGAAGATATTGCGGTTCCCAGGCTCGTGATGGCGAGCCTATTGCGCCGCCAAATCCAAAAGAAACATTAGGAAACCGGCAAAGTTCAACGATATTGCAGCGTATGCACTTCCAGTTGTAAGTGAAGATATTCCATTATCTTACTTAGAAGCTCGTCATAGTTCGGAAGTGACGCATTGGATAGGGGCCATGCAAGAAGAGATGGATTCTTTATCAAAGAACCATACTTGGGATTTGGTGGAGCTCCCTATAGGTAAGAAAGTTGTTGGATGTAAATGGGTCTTTGCTAAGAAAGATGGTATCTCGAGTGAAGACAAAGTCCATTACAAGGCAAGATGGTGGCGAAAGTTGCATGAAGGAATTGATTACAATGAAGTTTTTCTCTCTGTCTTTCCAAGCAATTTCGTCCATTCGTGTTTTATTGGCATTGGTAGGACAATGGGACCTCGAGTTAGCTCAACTCAATGTAAAAACAGCCTTCTTACATGAAAATTTAGAAGAAGAGACCTATATGACTAAACATGAGGGGTTCAAAGCTGTTGGAAAAGAGAATTGGGTTTGCAAATTGAAAGAAGTCTTTGTATGATTGAAGCGTCGCCCGGCGTCAATGGTACAAAATTCGATCAATTTATGGTGGAAGCGAGTTCGGCCGAGGGGTTTTATATGATCGTGTGTATATTTCGCCAAGCTTAAATGAAGGTATTAACATTTATCTTTTGTTATATGTTGATGATATGTTAATAGCCTATTCTAGTAGTATGGAGGTGCAAAACATTAAAGACCAGTTGAGTAAATCCTTCAACATGAAAGATCTTGATGAAGCTCGAAAAATACTTGGCATGGAAATAAAGAGGGATTGGGTTAAAGGTGTGGTGTGGCTAACGGTCGACACTTAGAAAGCATTTAATATGTTTGGCTTAAATGAGAAGTCCAAAAGCGGTGAGCACGTTGGCTCCCTTTTGTAAACTTAGTGCTTCATTATCACCTACAACCGAAGAAGACACTGAAGAAATGTCCAAGGTTCCGTATGCAAATGCAGTGGGATCATTAATGTATGCGATGGTTTGCACAAGGCCAGACATCTCACATGCTGTGAGCATGGTGAGTCGTTATATGCATAGTCCTGGAAAAGGACATTGGCAAGCGGTAAAGTGGATCATGAGATAACTACGAGGCTTGTTGCATGTGGTTAAAAGAGCAGAGAGAATGGAGACTATGGGTCAACATGTTATTGGGTATGTTGAGACTCTACGATTATGCGGGTGATTTGGATAGCGACGGTCCACTTCGGGTTATCTTTACACTCGCAAGAGGACCAGTTAGTTGGCGTTCGACATTACAATCAGCAGTTCTTTTTAATACACTATGAGGCGGAGTACATGACGTTGGTGAGCAAAGGAAGCTGTGTGGCTTAGAAATCTAGTGGGGGATTTTGGTATAGTTTAGAGGCAAGTCACTATATTTTGTGATAGTCAGAGTGCTATTTGTTTAACCAGAATCGATTTTAATTCCATGAAGCATGTTGTGGTCAAGTTTTAATTATGTTCGAGCGAGGATTGAAGAAGGGTATATCAATGTAATGGTTAGTGCGAAGACAATCGTGAATATGTTGACAAAGATAGTTACGAGTCAAGTTCAATCATTGTTTGAGGCTTGATCAGTATTTAACTTGAAGTACCTAGGGCACATATTGTAGAGGAAGAGAAATTTGCATTTAGATTACTATTTGAAGTTGGAGGATATGTGGTTCTAAAAGTTGAAGCCTAGGTGGAGATTTGTTGAAATATAGGCTTAGAATTTTTAGAGTGCGTACCCCGCGTCAGTATTTATGAGAAGTAGCTCATACTTGAACCTATAAAGGGGTCTTAGTATTAGTGTATTCCTTGCACCAATAGTTAGTGGAGTTTGCTATATAGTGAAAGGACTCTTGTTATTCTTGAGTGTATTCACAATTGTAATTCCTCAATTATTTAGTAATAATATTTCTTCTTTTTCCGTGGACTAGTCTAGGATTACACGTGTAATCCTAGGAAATCACGTTAAATTCTTGTGTCCATTTCTTTATCGTTTGTCTTGGGTTATTACATTATTGTTCTTTAGTTTCTTTATTGTCTTGCATTCTAGTTTATTTGTAGGCTTAGCAAATTTGTATAAACATGTAGTTCTAGTGGAGAAATGGAGAATCCTTATAAACCAAGCAATTATTCTGCTGAAATCCTATGATATGGTCCCTGAATCATAAGCACAATTTCTACTCTGCGCTTTGTGAACTCAGGTAATTGTCTGTTCTTATAACCCTGAAAAAAACGATAAGTCGAAATCAGAAAATATCATTGCAGAAACTTTAGAAACTTATCCCCAATCAGGAATACATGCTTATGGGTGAATCTGTTGCTAAAGTTGTTTATGATAACTGAATGTTCCTCAAACTAATAACAACTATAAACATATAAGCAAATTAATTTGAAAGACTAATAAAATGAATACACACTGGATATTCAGCTTCAACAATAAAACCTCGCCAATGATAATAACCAAAAATTTGGTCAGTCGACCTCTCCTTAGGCGGATCAGGGATAACCTAACATGAATAGCATTGTTCACAGAAATGTACTTAATACTAACCTTTTCCCTCTTTGCTCGAGGGATGAAATTCTCAGGCACCAGTAACAGAACAAATATCAGGGGCAGAACAGAAGGAAACATTCAAGTGTCTCAATTCATCAGGCTGCAGATCATCCTACCTGTGTTCAGAAACTCCGAAATTGCAACAACGTGTAATACTTATTGATTAGGAACAAGAAGCTCGTATGATATTATCGTGTTCTTTTCTGATGGTTGTACAGTATAAAGTGAGGGACAACAGGTTTCTTGTAATCCACCACAAACAGTTTTAGGCATCAACGCAGGGGTGTTCAGAGTCAAATGCTTTAGATGAGCATTTTTCTTGATCCTATTCATGTGGGTAAGAAGGGACTCCAAACGGAAACAAAGGATGAGTTTTGAATGTATGAGAACTATTAGCATTGCAGAAAAATCAATGTAAGATAACTTGTTTAGCAGCTAAGGCTTGAATCCATTGTCCAAGTTCTTTTTCAAAATCTGTACCCAAATCATATGCAACTCTACATGAGTTGATTTTCAGACCATCATGAATGTTAAGTATATGATTCACCCACACAGCAAAATTTAATCTCTTGTTTTCCAATGAGATATGAGAATCTTGATAATGCTCCCTCTTGTCTTTTCCAGTCAAATCTTTGCAGTAAAAATCAAGGTTCACCATTTTCACCACTGCTTTCGTCCACAAGAACCTCCATGGTCTTGAAAGGATACTGGTCTGGGCTGCCTCTCTTAGCGTCAGTAATGATACAATTGGAACTAATATATCCTCAGGAAGAATACTTATCCAATCATTTGTAGCACCAAGGTCAATCTGCAATTTATGAAACACAATAAGCACAACTAAGATGAAATAAAATCCTTTTAAACAGGCATCATCTATTCACGTCTCTTTGGTTACAATAGTTCATGTCAAGCGTTTATATGTCCTGTTTTTATTAATATACCAAGACATAATCACTTAAAGAGGAATATAAAATCTACTTGGAAATAGTAAATCAGAATTTTGTTCCTCTAAACAATAACACTTACTGGTTCAGGGGAAGTTCTTCGCTTCAAATTTCGTATAGAATGTCTAGATTATCTCTGATTTCCATAATCTGCTACACTGAGAGCTGTTCCAGATAGGTAGTTCTTAGAATTCCAGCATTTTACCAAATTTAACAACCTTTTGCTCGAAAAATATGTAACTCTCATAGGATCAATCGAAGCTCGTTGTCTATAACACTGCAGACAAGCAGATGAATAACAGAAACATGTTCTTAACGTTGAATGGATAACAAATCTATCTACCATCTCTTCTAATGATATAAGATGTATAACCCTAAGAGACTCACAATGGACAGAAGCAAGAGTAACCTCTTCCAACAATGTAAACTCCAGAACACCATCTTTTAAAAAGAAACACATATTATGTATAGCCTGGAGCTTTATTAATAACTGCACATAGCTTCTGATTTTTAAATGCTAAATAAGCGTTACGTAGGACCTATTCTATGATAGACATGGTTCCTCTAGTAGAAATCTCCATTAATATCCAAGTTCTCAAAAACAACTTCATTTGTTCCATTTGCATAATTGCATGTGTTGTTGAATATACATTGAATTGCAATGAAACTGAATCAGTTAAATTGTTCCATTTACCAGTTTAATAGGCTAGAGAACTCGAAGGTTAGATCACTAAGAACAAGTTTGATCAAGCTATGGAAATGCATTACAGGATATTAAACTGTTTCTTAAACATTATCAACAGTTCATGATCTAATATTGTATAGAATGAATATGCAAAATAGACACGACTGTGTGCTTTGTATATGGTCAATAAAACGTCTCCCCATTTTGTTAGTGTTTTCATATTAGTTTTAGGAATAACTCATGTAACAAATTACTATTTATATTTAAAAAAAAATATATTAAACTAGACTGTTCATATATTTAATTGGTTCAATTCATCAATACACAAATTATATTTCTCTATTTCATCAAAACTATCAAATTACATGAACAAATTTTTATTTATTCATCATATGTAATCCCCATTGAGTAGGCTCACAGTTGATATAAATGTTCGTCTGTTCGGCGATAAATATTTATGGATCGGACTATGATCTATAGACCATAGTCTATAGGTGCAATCATGCATGTCCAGTATATTTTCTTGTTAAGAACAAACACAACACACATGCAATTCGGTGCCCATCAATATTATGAAACAATAGCCTACAAACCAATCATCGTTCTTACCTAGACATCTCAATCATAGGCTTAGGTAAATCATGTTTACGTGCTCAATTGGTCACACACACTCAAATAAACTCTCTTGGACTCAAATGCAGGAAAGAAAGACACTGAGCCCATGAGGCAAATGTTTGGAGGTATTTTGTTCCAATGATAAATAACTTTGATAGGACAATCTTTTTGTCTATTTTACCCGAGTATTTAATAAGTATGGAAATTATTCAATAAATAAAAAAGCGATCAATCCTAACTACCGTTGCGTGCGTGGAATCACGTTCTTTATCGGGCTAGTGGGGATTCATGCCGCGAGGATAAAGCAAATGTAGTGATGACGTGTCCAAATCAACAGTGGCTATGTTTATTTTTTATTTATCCATCTATTTAATTGGCATTTTGACATATTATTTTATCGAATTTAATTTTTTTTTGCATCAATATTTTTTATTTTTCAAGATCTATAAATACATATTAGGTTTCTTTGATTTGGACATAAAAAAATCCAATTTTCTCTCTTTCTTATTAAAAAAAATAATGAAATAATATGTTAATGATTTGGAGGGAAGAGAAAATGATGTGATTGAGATAAAGTGGAAAATATTGCAGAATATTTGATGATATGGAAGAGAATAAGATGATGTGGGATGAATTATCTCCTATTGGAGATAGTCTAAAGGAAACCTGACATGTTAGGTTTATCAATTTGTATACTCTCACTTATTATGCCTTTAACGAATCAATTCATATTCAATCTTGTAGGATTTGACTCAATTTTAGCTTTTTATCAAATCAAATCGAACCTTATTTTTTAGTTTGAACTAAAATTAAATAAATCAAGTTGAAGCATGTTCGAATCAAGTCAAACTAGGTTTGAATAGCCTGAAATGGAGTATTTTCAGTATAATTTTTTTATTTTTTAATGTTTGAATATACCTATAGACATGCTTATAATAAGTTCTTATAATTTTTTATTTTTTCATTTTTTATTTGCATTGTTCTTATAATTTTGGTCACTGCTATATATAAACATGCTTATTGTAAGTTATTGTAACAAGAGTTTTAAAATAAGATCAATGTTTTTCATTTATACGTAAAGTTTAATTTAGTATTTTGTATATATTCTTTTGTGACTAATTAATTTTGTTAATGACATGTCTTTGGCGTAACTCTTATTATTTTATTAAAATTCATATCATGTTTTGTCTAAAAGTAATCAGGTATAGATCAGAGAATTAAAAATGAATTTTGTAAACCAATATTATAGGCTTTCGAATTCAACATAGCTACATCTTAATTTCTTCAATCTCTCTTTAGTCTTAGTTCTTCTTTTTGGTAGAAGAAATCTATCTTTAATTATTCCAATTCTTTCCCCTAAGAGTAAACTTCAACAGGAATACATAAATGATTGTCCATAGAAGGCCGACATATTTGGCCCTCAATCTCTCTAATCTTACACATATTCTTGAATTGGAAATAATAAGGAGATAGCAAATAAGAAATGATGAGAGAGAGAGAGCAATTCTCTGATTGGTTTCCATAAGGGGCAAAAGACTCACTATTCTTGCATAGTATTGTATTGTCAGCCAACTTCATTTCTATTTTCTATAAACTCCAATGTCACGTAAATGCAGTGTACAAAAGTCAGGTGAAGTCCATAACATGTCTTTTTCGATGGCTTTCTTTCTTTCTTCATTACAACTACTATTACACAAAAAAAGTCATAAACCCATTTTTTATTATGGAACAAGTACGAGAATCCTTCTGCCATCACGAAAAAGAAAAAAAAAAAGAGAGGTTATGTTTAGTAATAGAGTAGAGACTTCGATCAAGTGGTATTGACTAGTGGGGCTTATTAATCTAAAATAAACTCATTATATTAATTAATTTATTAAATTCATGAGTTTCCTTCTACCTTTCACATAAAATTGGATTCTATATTCATTTTTTATCACAACATCAAAACAAATTGTTTGGTAATCAGAGGTATTAGTGGATGAACGAAGCAATAATATATCTTATGTTTGCAGATCATCTAGTCCATAGGTGTAGCTTTAATTGGATTAATTATGAATATCACACACTTTGATGGTAAATAATATGAAATCTTAAAATTATTAGGAACTACGGAGTACGTATATGGCTACTCCATTTAGTCGTTGAGCACATTAATAAAGTCAAAACATCAATCGTAAGTTGATTAATCAACCTGACATTATCAATGTGCATATAAAAAATTGAAAAATCATATAGTTTCAAATTTCCAGTATATATATTAAGAGCAGGAATAAAGCTTTTATTGGATAATAATACTCCTCCATTCCTAAATGCTTAGGATGTTTCATCATTATTGAAAATCCAAAACTAAAGTTCTGTTTTGATTTGTTGAGGATAGGAAAAGAATTTTTAATATAAAACTAACAATTAGAGATGATGAAATATTATTTAATGAAATCGAGAAATGTGTGAATATTATTTCCACCATCCCTTTTTTTAATTACCATTTAATTTTACACAAATTTTTAAGAAAAAATTGAATTCATCTCACAAATATAATTTTTACTTCAATTTTTTTAATTTAATATGTTAAAATAAAATTCTAAAAAGAGATTGATATTTTAGATTGATATTTTAAAAAAATTATTACTCTGTATTAGATAAAGGAACTGAGAGAGTAATTAATATGGAACAATAATTTTAGTAGAAAAAATAAAACTTGCAGTTCCATCTGATTTGACATAAAGGTCAAAGTGGGCCCATAAGGCCTGTCCAATGTCACGTGGGAGTCTGTATAATGTGTCGGCCCAATTCCGCACTCTTCGTTGGTTTTTTTTATTAAAACTTCTCAAAGAGGGCCGCTTGAAGGGTCTCACCTTCCACGTGGACAAATCCTGACCGTCGTTCTCGTCTAGTCTGAGTCATGTGGACCATACAAAATGGCTTGTCTTGTCTTTCCGTCAGGAGTCTCTGGGTAATCACTGATCACTCTACAATTTCTCAGTTGAGAAAAATCAAATTGGCACCATAACAACCAGTACAAATAATCGAAAGATAAATGAAAATATAAGTACAGGAGTGTATAAGTTAATGTTTATTAATTCATTTCGCGTTTGTTAAAAAATACCGTTCGTCATTCTGATTCGTTTAGATCGTTTTTATTTTCGATTCTTTGTAAATGACAAATTTGGCCATTCGTCGTTGATGTTAATCGAGTTTTTTCATTTTTTCTAGTTTTTGATGGCTACTTTATCTTTTTCGAAATTAAATTTTGTGATGAATTTGAAATTAGATTTTGCAAGAAATTTAAAGAATTAATTTGCAATTAGATTTTGTAATGAATTTTGAAACTAACAAAAATGTGGACCTTATTTAATTAAACTTCTGCTTAAGACATGAATAAAATGAAGTTAAAAATTTAACATTCTCTCCATCCACTCTCACCCCAATTCATCTTCTTCATCATCACCTCTTAACAGCCTTAAACCTTCAACCCATGTGACCCTTTCTAAGTCCAGGCTTCGTTAGTGTCTTGATCTTGAACTTTGCACAAGTGCTTCAGGGATGACTTAGGTGCCTATTGCTATATTTAAGGGTCTTTACATCGTGATCTCATCAAATGCAGTTATTTATTTACCACAAGAGATTTAGCAGCTTCTTCTTGAACTTAACTTAGGTATCTATAATTGTTGACTATAAGAAGTTGTGCTTGAATTCAATGGCCTTACCAACGTAGTTTTGAACTTGGTCCAAAGTTGCAATCTAGAAACCTTAACAGCGGAATCATAGCTTATGGGGGACTTTAACAACGCCATTTTTTACTTGAGTTAGGCACTTTTAGGTGATGAAGGCTTGGGTGTCGGTTCACATATTCAAGGGCAACAACGTATTCTTAAATCAGGTTCGAAGTTATAATCCAGGAGTCTCAACAAAGAAATTCGTTCCTGTGATTGGAACTCGCCTCGGGAGCTTTAACAACGTAATCCTAAACATGTTTTGTTAGAGAATATTTTATGTAGCTAGCCAATTTGGGCCCATGGGATCTTCACTTGAGGTATGTCGCGGCTGAGGGGATCAGTGGGGTGTCGAGGGGAATCATTTCACTTGACAGAGGATCAATTGAGTGTCAAATTTGACACCGGTGGGACGGACCAAAAATTTGATCGAGCAAATTTTGTTAGCACTCAAGTGGGCCCACAAGAAAATTAAAAAAAACAAAAAAAAAAGTTGTTCTTGATCCAGCGACACGTGTGGCAGCTGCCGGAGGTGGGCGCGGCGTGTCGCTACAGTTGGCAATTTTTTTCCTTCATTTTAAATTGTTTTTTACACAATAATTAAGCAAAAAAAAATACACCACTATTTTTTATTTTTCGAGCTCTATAAATAGAGCCTAAGTTTGTGTCATTTGGACACAAAAAAAAATCAAGTTTTTTTACACCCTTTTTTATTCTTCTTTTAATCCTTTCTCTTGATTTTCAAGAAGCCATGGATCCTTCCTGAAAACTATAGTTTTTTTTGCAAATTACAACTTTCCTAACCAACCATCAAATCTAATTTGCGACCTCCAATCGGAATATACGCGCCAGAAATCCTCAAAACACGAGGGGCGCAACCCAATTTGGGTTGCAATATATAAATGCCACCAAATTTGGCATGCGCTACCCATATAATCATCACATATGCCGTATGGTTATCCACATTCGGAAAACAACTATATTTCCTGCAAAATGAGCATCCCTTGGCCCAACCAATTCTGAAGACAAACACACCACATTTTAGTAGTGGATCTGCGATATCGAAATTTTTCATCACAAATATCTCTTGCTTAATGTTGATGGAGATACTCTAATAGTTTTACCTCGACTGATCATCGAGGCGAGGAAATCAACTTACGATCCACGGGCAAGGGAGAACAAAATGTTGCTAAATGGTTATTTCTATGTTAGTAATGATAGCGAATTGGGGACAAATCAAAAGGGTGACACATTTTGGGGTAAAGTTTGAGTGCACGAAGGAGAAGCCTTGAGATGCTTGACGAGGGACAGCCTCGATGCAATCACCGAGAGTCACTTTCGTCAAATTAATAAAAACTATCCATTTAGAGTAGGTTATTCTGATGCGCATGCGAACTTGAAGCGTAGTGGTTGGTCGATGGCGACTACATATCAAAAGTCTAGAAGTTGTACTAAGAATGCAGTAAAGGATTTTACTTTGCTAAGAAGAATGAAGTTGGTTCGTCGCCCAAACCTAGGTATTAAAGCCGAGAAACAAATGCACTCGAAAATGGTAGATCAAAAGGAAAAGTGAGTGATGATGAATTCTCAATTCCACTCCTCCTTTATGCGTCAGGAGGTAGGGGACGCAACAAAGAAAGAAATCTAGAAACCGTCAGCAAATCATCGACACTGAAAAAGCAAAGGAAACCCTTAATGAAGAGTTAACTAATTTTGCTCACTCGTGAAAACCTAGAACAATCCGGGCACGCTGCGCTACGGCTATGTTGGGTATGCCGTGTTAGAAGTTGGAGATATTCTTGGCGTTGAAGAACAAAGAAGAAGCGTGATCGCGTGGATGAAGCGACTTACTAAATATGTTCTTTGAAGGTTGTTCCCCAAACTAGTTGGCGTTGTGTGTTTATTTCGTGTTGTGTGTTTTATTTTTCAAGTTGTGTGTTCTTGAATACTTTGTGGGATCTGAAATGTATGTTCGCTTGATGTATCCGTTTGAATAAAAGTGATGTTTTCATAATGACATGCATTATTTTATATAACATGATAGTGGAGGATGAGCGGGATACATATTACTGGCCCCAGGAAAATCTCGACTTCGAACCATCGAACAATCCTGGGTCGAGCTCATCTTTCAATGTCCAAACACAAGTGCACCCTCAATTTCAAGTGCATGTCCAAGGCAGATCCGAATCGGATATTCATAGTCGAACAGAATTACGTGATAGGGGTCAGCATATTCAATTGAAGAAGGATCTCGTCGAGCATATCTGGAATAAATTTGGAACCCCCGAGTAGATTTTAAAAAACCTCAAGTTTACTATGTTTTATTGTATGTTTTCAATAATTTATGTATGTTTGCTTATTATGTATGTACTCAGTGATGAATAATATTGGGTTATTTTTAAACACATTTAATATTATTTATTGTATTAAAATATTATGGGATTTTGAAATTCAAAAAAAAATATATACTATTAAAAATATACTTTTAAAATATATGAAATAAAAAAAAATATTAAAATTATTAAAATATTTAAAAAATAATTAAAATATTTTTAAAAAATAATTAAAATATTAAAATTATTAAAAATATATTTTTAAAAAATTATAATATTATTTATTGTATTAAATTTAATAATTATATATGAAATAAATAAAGAGAAATGAAAAATATGGTGGGGTATATGTTGAAGTGATGTGGAAGGGAGAGAAAGTAATTTGACACCCTGAATGACACCCTGCTGTGGCTGTTGGTAAAAAGTGGATGTTATTTGAGGTGCTAAGCTGATGTGACAAGAGAAGTGTCAGGTGGCCTGCTGCCGGATAGTCTTCTGAGGCATTTAGCTTGCTTTTTATGAAGTCAGGTGTTATTACAGACTTTTCTATGTGCAGTTTCGTTCGAGCTTTGTTGGTGAGATGTCGTCGTTACCTTGCATACCTGGTCACGTTGGCAATTTATATGCCATCGTAGTGTTGAAACTTTGCATATTAAGTCTTGTTGTAGCCTTCCATCTTTGCATATTAAGTGTTGTTGTAGCCTCATAACTTTGCAAATTAAGTATTGTTGTAGCCTCTCAACTTTGCAGATAAGTGTTGTTGTAGCCTTGTAGTTGATGTTTTGATGTAGAGTATTTAAAATCTTTTAGGCCTTGATTTATCTGATCTGATTGGTTAATTTAAAAATCAAATTTCATGACAATTTTTTATCATAAAATCAAATGGAGATATTTAATATGATGTGGTGTTTGAGGTTTTGACAAGGATCACTTAATTGTAGTTATCTTATTCGTTGATGAATAATGTTTTGTCGAGAATTAATGTTAACCTTGTTATTTTTTCTGAAATGTTACTTAATTGTAAGAACATTCTTGAATTATAAATTAAATATTTAAGAAATATTTTATCAAAATCTTAATAGATTTCAAGAATGAGGACAAATATATTTGGTTAAATGAGTATTCAAATACCACTATTACAAACAAAACTACCTAAATATTTCATATACCATTTATATTTTGGTAATCTAAGTTGTGTTTGTCTTAAAAAAATAATAATAAAATTTAAAATTCATTTAATGTAATAGCTTAGGAGATACATAAAAATATTATATGAAACATATTGTTGGATGTCGGTGAAATGATAATCACTCAATTAAATCAAAACCGGCGTACTTTTATAGTAAAACATTAGTGTTACATATTTAATTTTTCCAACGAAAGATTTCTCCACCTCTGAGCCTCCGACCTTTAAAATCCACTCCATCACGAAGATTTGACTTAGAAACTTGATGCCAAGCAAACTGACAAACTCAGTGGATGTGGAAATAACACAAAGCATATATATAACCTACAACGGAATCTAATAAGTGACACAATCATTAGAGTCATTTCAGCCTAAAGATCATACATAATTATACAATCGAACTATGGTTTCCTAAATGTCTTTTTTTTTTAGCAGATTCCTAAATTGCCAAAAAAGAAAAAAGAGTATTTGTGATGGAATATTTAATTTTAATATTAATCGATCACAAAATAATGATAAGTAAGAATTAATATATTATTAATAGGGTATGCTTTGTATGAATATAATTTTTAATGTTGAATTTTTTTTAATATTATTAATAACAAGGATATAATTAAAAAAAATTAATTCATCATTAAAATTAAAATATCAATAACATATTATTAATAACATAAGTTTATATCAGTAATATGGTAGATGTAAAAATGAACATGGTATAAATTCCATATTAGAAGGAACAAAACTAGACAAACAGTGTCAGAATAGATCAACCATAATAACCCCTGGCAACGAATCACCAATTTATATGACAAGTACCAACCAGAAAGAAATGTAAGCTCTACCTTTTATTTATAATTCACTCCCCATCTTTTCTATCAGAAATTTTCACCCCCCCTACCTTGCCCTAGATAAAACCTAGAATAAGTGGGGAATTATATCATATCAAACCCTTATTAACTCATTTCATCAAGAATATAAAAAAGTAGTATCTTTCCAAATCATCCATGAATTACTCAAATCAAGAAATGGATTCTTCAAACACGGATACTACAAGCATCACAAGCTTCACGATCAACTCCCCCACCAACAACAACCCTACTCCTATGATGATGGTTACTTCACCAACAGGATCCTCATCTTCCTCAGCTGCAGCTTCATCTTCTCCCACAACTTTAAGCAGATATGAGAACCAAAAGCGCCGCGATTGGAACACTTTCGGGCAATATCTCCGCAACCATAGGCCACCCCTCACCTTATCCAGGTGCAGTGGTGCTCATGTTCTTGAATTCCTTAGGTACTTGGATCAATTTGGGAAAACTAAGGTGCATACTCAACTTTGCCCTTTTTATGGACACCCAAATCCTCCAGCTCCTTGCCCATGTCCTCTAAGGCAAGCTTGGGGAAGTCTTGATGCTTTGATTGGGAGACTCAGAGCAGCATATGAAGAAAATGGAGGCAAACCTGAAACCAACCCTTTTGGGGCTAGAGCTGTGAGGCTTTACTTGCGTGATGTTCGTGATTCTCAGGCTAAAGCTAGAGGAATAAGCTATGAGAAGAAGAAGAGGAAGAGGCCACCTCCTAATCAAGGTCAATCATCATCAGCTCCACTCCCTCCAAGTTCTTGAATTTAGGGTAATTCAGTCAGTTTGTTATTCTGCTACTATTATTGTACTATGTTTAATGATTTTAGATTTCAGCAAAAAATGTTTAGATGGATTATTTCCCATGTTTTAAGGTTAACAAGCAAGAACTATGCCTTTGTCATAATGTGATCAGGTAGTAAAGTAATGATAGAAATGTTAGTTTTATGCACTGTTTGGTTTTATCAATCTGAATATTTCATGATGCAGAATTGTCACTTCATATGGATATGCATCTCATACACCATCTATGATAAATTTTGTATGTATATCTTGTTTTTCTATGTGCATTTTTTATTATTATTATACTGGCTATATTATTTAGTTTATGTGTAAATGTGTTCTTTCTTTTGCTTGTATTGTCAACTCAAGTGTGATGATAAGCAAAATTGTGTGGAACCTTGCAAATATATCACTGCCTGTTTTGTCTAGCATTTGGCTATCAAAATTTGAAGTGAGATTTTAGATTCTTCCTTCCACTTTGGGTATTTTTATCACTAGCTTATTTAGTTATTTTACCAGTAAAGTAAAATGTGCTACATTTGTTTCGGTTGAACAATTAGGTTAGCAAAAATGGAAGTTGGCTGATAATAAATCATGGTTCATTTTGGGTAATCAAATCTTGGAAAAGATGATGAAGGGCATTCATGAAAATAACACCATGAGTCAATTCTTACATTATCCATTCTTCTGTTGATCACTCTTCACTCTGTGCAGTTTTATAGTATGACATCATTTATTGTCCAAATCCGTCACCCATATTTGTCTTGTCATATCAACATTATATGTTTCCCCAATAAGAAACTTGCACTCAATTAATTCAACCAACTATGACCAAAATAATTTCTACATCCCATTTTTTAAGAACACTTTAATTTTTTAACAATCCCAAAATTAATTATTTTATAATTTAAAAAAATGGAGAAAAAAATAGTTTGCCGGACAAAATTTGAATTAACTAAAATTTTATGCAAAATTAAAGTATTCATAAAAAATGGAATGGATGGAGTAAATACTACTATCTATGTGTTGATTTGAGGTGCTTGATCTTTATCCTACTTGATTGTTGGAAGGTAATCAGAAAAAAAGAAATAAATTGAAAAATATGAAAAAGCATTTTTTTTTTTGTAAATTACCGATTATATATATTAGAATAAAACCAAATACACGGGGTTAGTGAACCTAACACCTCTTACAAATCATGGACAACTGCCATTAGGCTATATAGAAGATAGTGGGCCATGATATAGAAACTCTTTCTTACTCAGTGCTATAACCAGAAAAAGAGGATCGTTGGACTGCCATTTAATCCTGAGTGAATCATTAATAGCGTGTGTAGCTTGAGCGGAAGTAGGCCAGCATGATACAACGTTATCAATTTTAACGTTATCATTGCAACATTTATCAATTTTTTTTTGCATTAAACCTCTCAACGTGTAATTTTAGTTATGCGGATTTATGACAATAAAAATTTTGAAAGTGATAGCGAATTGGATAAATAAATTTCTAATGAAATAACGTTTATTAATAGTTCGAATAGGTAGTTTAAAAAGATCACCGATAAAGAACACAACGGTGTAATCTTGTACAAGCGGACAAAGAAAATGATCTGATGATTCACGTTCGGTCGTTAGGTGATGAAGCCCCCAAAAGTTACAAAGTGAATTACATGTTGTGGCGTTCATGGTCAGCCATTTCGTGATGAAATAAAACGTAGTGTGTTTAAATCACCAAATCCTCGTACGCTTCCATTTTCCAATTTTGACATCATGAAGCTAATTCATCATAGGCGCTTCGCTCGCCCGGAGGCTATGAAAGTTGACCGCGTTAGAACAAAGTTGACCGCGTTCTTTAGAATGTGTTGTTATCTTTTAATTCATATGACTAAACATATAGATGAGGTATGTTGTTAGAGATATGGTTAGAATATGGAAGATACTTTTAAAATATTTTAAATGCTTATCTGGCACGTCGTATACCGATTGGTGCAAATAATGAATCTAATTTTAAATTAAGAGTTTTTCATTTTAAGTAGGCAGCGTTTTTATGATGCTTTAATACCGCTTTAATCCCGAACTAAAGAATTTTGATATTAGAAATATAAAAGATAAATTGAAATTTATTTGTATAATATGTATATGAAATGTCAATCCCAGTATATGGGAAAGGTAAAAGAATTTTGCTTGCCATCTTATACAAACTTTTAATATGCCTTGCGGGAGTTAAAATACGAAGTCGATATGAGCACCTTAGAAATGCTTCTGATTATTAGTGAAAATAATCTATAAGCCTGAGCTGTGAATGAATTGACTCGATATTTAACCCACTTAACTTTGATTAATTGATATAATGATAGTAATCCTTTGATATTTTAAAATGGTGGGCTATGAGAGCGCATTTCAGTATTGTCTAAGATAAGCGAAAAGTATTTTTTATACTATGTCTCTGATAGCTAGTGAATCGACATTGGCATGGCTGATCGCTCAAAGATGTTGAGAGCACCTGAGCTCGGGAATTTAAGTATGTGTTTGTGTCAGGGATTGGGCGGCCGTGAACATAGGATTCAAGATCGAACTGCATTTCGTAGAACAAAAGAAAAAAAGACGTAATTACCGGCGATTTTTTAGCGACATTGAGGAAGAAATTGAAGATAAGACCCGACCGTTAGGCGATGAAGTCGACTCCGATAAAGAAGAGTCCGAAGATGAACCAGTTTATCAGTGTTAGGTTTGTATAATTTTTTATTTTTAAAGGAACTTCGTAAACTTCGGCCTTGAGTATAAGCGTGAGCAGGCTTAAATAATAAAATGTTCATTTGTTCATTCAACAGAAACTTTTATATATTTTACAAAATGTCTTCTTAGCATTAAGTGCTTTAATACAAGCAAGCGTTACTCGTTTTATGCTGGCATGACACGTTTAATTTGAAACTTGAGGGTCACGTTTGGAGCCTTGCATAGATATTGGGTTTTCTTGGATGCTGATACGTGGTCCTTTTGTACAATAGAAAATCGAGGGTCGGGAACTTTGCTTTCATCGTGTGTTTGTTCGTGAATTTGTGAATGGGGTTAAGATCGATTTGCCGCATATGAAATCACTACGTATGGGGTTATCAAAAATAATTGAGAACATCGAATAACTTTGGTGGTTAGGGAGGCTTTCCGGTGAAAGCTTAGAGGTCCACAGGTTCATTTCATTGTAAGGGGTGGTGGGTGGGTTAAAAAAACTATCAAAAAAAACCAAGCCTGGTAGTATGGGATGATACTCTTTCGTTTGTTGGTCGATTGCCAAAGTGTTCCGTTTTTAAAACCAGATGATCTGATATGTAAAAATGCGCTATGATAGGAAGAAAATCGTCTTTGCCCGGGGTTGTATATGTGGGAGGGGGGTCGGTTGCTTTCTAAATTGGGAAGTTTTAGAAGTGAGTTCGTGAGGGATGATGTGCGGTTTGTTGACAAATAAGCCCCGATTGCCGCCCATTTAGGATGGTTCTTAAATGCTGGGGAGCGACACACAATTTGTTCCTGTTGGCCGAAATTAAATCTCTGGATAAATCCGATCGGCTTTCCTAAGGAGTGAATGAGCATGGCAATGTTAGCCATGTTTGGTGAGATGAGGACAGAGATGTAGGGAATGAGGCTTAGGATGGATCGTCTGACAATGCAGGTGGAGGATATAAGGTTGACAATGGGGGGATAGGCATGACACGCCCTTGTGCAGGTTGATCGTCAAGAAGATGAAAATGAAGAGGATGACAATTGGAGAAGATGACGAGGAGCTTGGCGCTTTGAAGGTGAATGTGTTTTGTTTTTAAATGTGCTCCTTTCGATTTCAAATAATTATAGTTCTTTTTATTTTTATGACATGTACTTTTGATATTCGAACAATTTAGTTTTTATGTTATGCATTTTAGTATTGAGCGTTGATTATGTTATGTGGTTGTCGGGTATTTTAGATTACTATTTATCGGTATTTACAGTTACGTTATGTGTTATTGTTTATATTGTTTAATTCCTATTGTTTCTTTATGACGTTTATGTGTTAAGCGTGGCGCGTTGGCCTGCGTTGCCACGTTTATTCGAACTATTGCGAGAATACAACGTATAACTTTATTGCTTATTTATTTTATGTGTTACTTGATGCTTGGTTCCCGTATAGCGTTACGCGTTTGAGATTCAGCTACTTAGAGGATGAAATATATGTTTTAGAATAGTTTTTTGTGTGTTAAAAGGTGGCACGTTTATTTTAGCGTTACAGATTTGTTAAGGGGCTCGGGGCACCGAACGGGCCGGGCCGAGGCTCGCCCGAATATTGGGTAGGCTCGGAGCAGACCCGGGGGCATGGGGCCGATCCATAAACCCCGAAATCCGTCCATTCTTGGGCGGGGGAGCCGTTCGTGAGGCCTAGTGGTGAGAGCCAAATTCCGAACGGATGATGAACGAGCCCCCGGACGGCTCGCTGTGACCGGTTAAATTGCTTAGCGACTAATCCGTCTCGATCGAAAGAACCTGCGGCCCGATTAAAATTAAGCCCGTTAATCGGCACTGTTCGTGCTTTCGAACCAAAAACCGCAGCTCCACACTTAACAAAAGCCATCCTCACCGTATGTACAATTTTGAAACCGCGCGAGTCGTTGTAAGTTACATGTCCCTGAAAATGTACAATGATTTTAATATCTACAACTTTGCCTCACGGTAAGGTTTGCGGAAGCAGCTGTCTATAAAATGCGGCTGCTTTTATAAAAAAATGTCTTATTTTGCATGGTATCTTGATTTACCAGAGCTTCTTGAATGTTGTTGTATCTGTATAGCTACTTGATGATGTACTGTTTGCTTCAGATTGCATGAGTCTTTGAACTTGGTATGCCCCTTTTACTGAGAAAACTCCTTTGGGACTATAAGACCAAATTGGAATATCTTCCCTTTCTGGATGTTGTAACGGCATTTGTAATATGGCTTCACTACCAAAAGGGATAAAATATGGACCTAACTTTATCAAACTTCATACCGATAAGTTAAATCGATAAGATGGGGCCATGCAGGTCTACAAAATCTTAAATCGGTGGAGTAATCGCAGCGTATTTGAATGGGTATGGGGCACCGCTGCAGTTCGAACATTTATCTTTTTTCCATTACCTAATATTCATCTTGTGCCTTTGTTTTTACAGTACTGCTAGACTAGGCCGCCATGTAAAACTTCAAAGCTACCCAGCCATTCTTGAGAGAGGAAGTTTCCATGGGGGAAGTACCGGGCCTTATATGTTGTTGCTAGCTGACCATGTGGCTCTGTTAACAACCTCCAAGGTTGCTTGCAAGAAAGAGTTGTTGAAATCTGTGTTTTTTAAAGGCACCGGGCCACTCTCTTTAGATTTCTGCTTGAGTTGGTCCCCTGATATATCCGATGTATTTTTCTTTTGATAGATTACATACATATTATAAATAAACATGGACATAGTGGATCCCCTGGTCAAAGTCCTCTTCCCGGTCGATATAACCCACACATGACCCGTTGTCAACAATGAATAAGTAACCGATTCCCACATGGCATGTAACGGCGCTGGCTTGATTAAACCCCGAGGATTCTTGTGTCATGTTTCAAAAAACTCATTCTATCGTCGTAGGCTTTTAAGCGTATCAAAACGATGGACATGTAGCCCTCTTTGCCCTTTGTTTTTGTTCTTTTGCTTATGTGATGTGCCTCGATGGCCGACAAAATATTAACCGTGATGAGGCGATTGAGACCAGCGCTTTGAGTTGGCGGAGATAACATACGGTAGCAATTTGAGTCTTGTGCTAATGATTTTTGATATGACTTTTACAACAGTATTACATAGCGCTTGATTGGCTTAAATTGACGGCTCAAACTAATGGGTTTTACCGATCTTAGGAACGATGCGATATGAGTAAATTAATTTTTTAAGGAAGACTCCGTTATTTAAAATACTGACACGTTTTGGTTAAATCCTCCCCATTATCCCGATAATGTTGGAAAAATGGTAGACATCATCAGGCACAGTCTTTGAGTCTTGTAAATTGAGAATAAACATTGTTTCATCACCCTCTGCGGTGAACTCTTTCTAAATGCACCGACTCGCTTGTTAAGCTGCTTGGTTAATAAATGTCCGTCATATTATTCATCCATGTAGCTTACGAGAAGTAAACAAACGGTTGTAGAAAGTAGTTGCCTCTTGATGGATAGCCTCTGTGTCCCTGAGCAATACCCCATCACTATCTTCTAAGGCCGTGATGAGATTTGATTTTCTCTACAAACCGATAAAGAGGCGTGAAATTAGGTTGTGTTTTCGGTCCTCTTTTAAGCTGCTCCCAGCTACAGATCGTTGATACTGTCACGTAATAAATCGCTTCGCTTGAGAACTGTTGACCTCGTGCATGGCGAAAACGCTTTACCGTAACCCAGCCGAGGTTGTTGTAATGACACCTTGTTGGATAACGTCACAGCTCTTTACATTTGGCTTTGTTTTTGTATTGAAATCTCCGTATGGTAAACTTGGTTACGTTCCCCATTCAGTAACGATCTACTAAAATGGATACCTTCCAAGATACGATTCCTCGGATCAAGTCCTACGTTTTATTCGGTGCGCAACTACGCCCTTACTCTCCTCATACAAGCATGACCTTATCGAATCATCTATTTGCGATTTTAAAAGCGACATTAGATTTGGTACCCAGATTCAAGTATATGGGGGTGTGATCCGAGGTATTTGTTGACAAATGAGATAGCCTTGCATTTGGAAAAGTGTCTCTCCAATCTTTGCTAGCTAGGGCCCGATCGAGCCTAGCTCCGGTAGAGTATGGAGACACAAAATTGTTACACCAGGTGAAGGGAAATCCATAGTATCCAAGATCAATAAACCCACAATATTCAACCACTTGGTGGAAAATTTTCAATAGCCAATTTGGTCGAAGACGCCGCTTGGATACATTTTCACTTTGATGAAGCACTTCATTGAAATCCCCCATAAACAAAGTAGAGAGATTTATCATCCCGGAAATTAGTCTCATGAGGTTCCATGAGAACTTTCTTTTTGATGTTTCATGATGCCCATAAAAACCCACGAATCTCCAACCACTTGAATTTCCATCCTTTATAATGGCCTCAATATGATGCGACGAGAATGACTTCACTTCAACATCTAAAGACCTTGGCCATAAGAGAGCCGAACCGCTTTCTGGCATGAAGATTGAAGATGCTTTCGCCTCATTCAATTAAAGATTTATCTTGTGAAGAACAAGTTCTCCCGGCTATACATCTTTTTGTCATCTATTCAAGGTATCAAATGCAGTGAGGCATCATTCATGGAGTGTGAGAAGCGGGGGCTATATTATTTGTATTTTATAGTTTCTCCCAATAATGTCAGCTATATCACAGTGTCATTACAAAAAATATTAGTATTATAGTTTGTATAGTTTGTAGCGTGAATATGATTTCTGAAACAAGTTATAATGCGTTTGTAAATCAACCAGGGATTTTGTGTTGAGTGAAAATAAGGGGATCTCGTATTCGAGGGGAGCTTGGCGGTTATAGATCTTGGAAATGCGATAGAGACGCCCCGGGGAGGCACGAAGTGTAATTCTATGCGTAACGTCTACTACTATACTTAATTTCCTTTCACAGAGGTGGAACACTCGCGAGGCTTCTTGTTCAGCCCGGATCTATCGGCGCGGAACACCCGACCAACGGATATAGTATGTTTGATAATTTGAGTTAAATATCGCTTGGTAAGTTTCTTGAGATTTTAAATTCTTCTAGTACTTTTAATATTTTGAATGAAGGCCTTCGAGCCAATGTAAGCCCAAAGACAAATAATATTATGTAGTAATATTTTTTTTATATCTATAAAAAAAATTACGTGAAACAATGTCGATTATGAAAATCTTGAAATCCAAAAGTCGATAGCGTCGGCGATCGATAGTACATTTGCCCATAGATACGCGGCATTTGGTAACTTCACTTTTTAAATAGCAGTCCGTTCTTAACTTTTGCATAGATTGAGATTTTGTCAAAAAGAGAAAACTAAACTAGGCTTTTTAGAAAGCACTAACCCGGCTAGTGCTCGAGGCGCCGAGTGGCCCAGGCAAAACGGTGATTTCGAGCCAAGATATTAAATGGCGATCGGCTGGTTTGCTAGCGACCTCGGCCGTGTGGTACGTTTAGATGAAGATGCCTCGATACATCTCGGAAAGAAAGGCCTTTTTTCTTTGGTAGAAGATGAGCTATCACCTTTAAAGGAAATGCAGTGGTCTCTTTTCCTCGAACTCGCTGTCTTAAAGGAGGCTTTGCCATACGAATGCACTCGAAATGCTTCTCCCAGAGTAACTAGGTCCTTGGACCACTCCATTACTAGCATTTTGAAAGTCAAAGAACTTTATTGTTTCTATAAATTCCGAAGGGGTGTTTCTTTGAAGTTGACCAGTCTCCGTCATAATTTGAAGCGAATTAATGTTGAGCTTCGGAGTATTAAATTTGGTGAATGCGGATGCGCATAATTTAAGCCACTTTTCAATGATTCCCGTCAATTATTTCAAATTTTGAATTTGGAAACCGCAGTGAATATTAAATTAATGTAGCCTCGTCCGTTACTTTCGTACCCAATTGAAATCGACTTTACATACCGCTTTTAATGTTAAATCTATTGCATACTCACGATAATGGGAAATCTTGGAGTCATAATGACCCATGCTTATCTGCAATCCTATCCCGATACATGGAGAATTTTCCATCGTCGGACGGCCAATCCCAGCTGATCGGTCACTGCGTGCTTCTTGTTACCGTCAGTTTAAACTCAAGCCATGATTTCTACGATTGGGGCTTTTTAATCCTTTGACCCACGTCACAGCTAACTACCAGCGGTTCCGCCCCGCCGAGGGAATCATTTGGACCTTTGTTTGATAAGATGCTTGTAAGACCACAATGGCAGAGATCTTTGGTCTTTCATAGGCTAAAATACCGACTCCCATTTTCAGCCGGGCTGAAGTTCACCGGTCTACGTAGAGGTTGGCTTTCGTTAACCAAAGTTCGAAGGCAGAAAAAAACTTGTGCCTCCACTGCATCGCTTTGCGTCAATTCAACGACTTGGCGTCCGTTTCAAGGAGCGATGATTTTATGAGCACGCGTCCTTGGTAAAAACTCTCCTTTCGAGCCCAGACACGGGTGCGGAAAAGCACGAATCAAAGTCAATCTTCTTGGTCTCCCTCTCCTCCTTCTTTCGTAACGAGAGAGTTGGTTGCCAAAACACAGGCCCTACATCGCGAGATTACGCCTGCTCTATTGATGGAAAAAAGACATGAAACACAGACTCCATCACGCGTGAAACTCAAACATCCCCACAGTTCCATGCCTTTGACATGGCTGGCGTGATAGTAGCAGGAGGCTCACGAAATTTTTTCCTTCGGCGAGTGTATGCTTAACATGAATCTTTTGGTAGCATTCAGCAATCTCGTAATGAGTTAAGCCTCTTCAGTCAGAATTGGTAGATATTCTCCTCGATGAATTCTGATTCAGAAGGCTTCTTAGAATACTAGCATCCATTGTAAGAAACCCAAAAATTAAAAAGTAATCAATAATATAAAACGAATAGAACAAGAAAACAAAGAAGGTATTTAGAAAAATGTAAAAAACAAAGTGTGATTTTTCCCAGTAACAGAACTCCGTATTTATACTACTCCGAAGTATAGAAAACCTCATAAGTCTATCAAGCGGGCGTCAAAAATTGTAGCAAGATCAAATCAAAGGAGATTTGTAACGTACAAATTAAATCGAACATCATCAGAGCCGAACAAAATATGGCACAATTGATATACCTGTAACCAATGGGGGCAAAAAATAAGGACAAATCATCGAGAGGATGATGTGTAAAATCTTGTGAAAAATTATAGTAACGACAAGAAGATATGAAAATTCTTTGTAGATTAGTCAAATCCGAGAAAAAGATCCAGGATCTGAAAGATAAAACTATAGTCTAGAGAAATTCTAGAGGAAGAGAGAAACAACTCTAGAGATATTAGTAAAATTGAAGAGCAAGTTCCGAAGAGTTAGTGAAAAATATGAAAAAGTATTTGATTAGTTTATTAATGAAAAGTTAGTGATAAAATTTGGATAACCACAGTTCAAGTTTTCATTTTCACTCCTCAATTTGCGTTATAATATTTTTCACATTCTTTGCCACGGAAACTACCGAGACAGGTGTCATATCTCTCGTTTCTAACCCCTAAGCTTTGAATTCCTCAGTTGCTGCATTCATATGTCGTATCTTTGCCGCTTTTCATATTGAATTTGGAGCAACGTTCATATTGGCATGAGACATTGGACATCGCAACATCAAACTTGTGCTTTTGTGGGATTATTTTTACGATGGGAGAAATATCGTTAGGTTTTGGAGGAACCTTATTGTTCGGCCAGCGTATTCGATTACTCTCTTTGGCGAGAATAATTCTCGAGGATTTCGAGACCACTCGTCAGCGAGGGATTCTTTATGAATAGTAGTAGCGGGTAGCCGTTAAAATTCTACAAGAATAAGTAAATAAAGACAACGAGAATCGAGTAAACTATCATGCTAAGCACTTACAATAAATTATAAAGTAAATACTAATGCTTGAAATCTCACGAAATATATATTAGTATTAAGACTGATATACTTAAATCAGCTTGGCCAGCCAGCTGCGTATATTTGAATCAGGTACTATAATAGTAGGTTATCAACGATTATGTAAAACTACATAACTCTTGTGTCGTTAGCATCTTATTAAAGATGCTTTCTCGACTTTTGTATCTCGAATAAACCGGTTAAGCATAGCGATTAAACCAAATAATTGCCAGGTGATAAATACGAAAGCCCCAAGCGTTAGTGGAAATCGACTGACGTGATCGTTAATAAGTATCAAAGTGCAAAAATTTAACTTGCCATCGCGATTGTGCCGAGATAATGCAGATTTCACAACTTTAAAATTGGCTTGATACGTTGCTTAAATTTTAAATGGTGAGATTATTATTACTTTTCTTTTATTTTACCATGCAATTGTAGCCTTGTAATCAGAATATGTACAACATGAAAAATAAAACAAGTAATGCGCATTCAAGAGGTGTATGATATGACCACAGGCCTATTCATTTCGAAAACTTGAAAAACTAACATTTGGCCACAATGATTTCTTGTCTTCGGCTTCTAGAATCTCACTTTGACTCCGTCTTGAATTACAATTCAAATACACTAATCATTTTAGACAACATGCAAACTTTGTAGGAGAAACAAGAAAATTAAATAAAATAATATAATATGACTTCAGCAATTAAATTTCACAATGATAAGTGCGTGGGCCAGGAAAAAGCGTGTGTCATGTCCCAATCTGGCATATTAAAATTTCGTAACAATATATGGGCAACAAATTAAAACAAATAAATGCACTTAATGTCACATATATTAAATGAAATGAAAATAAATGTGTTCATAATTGACTAATTAATTACAAATTATTTTTACAATTAATTATCAATTAATGTAAATTTTAAATTTAAATATATTCACACATGATTAATGATAATTATTACAATAATTACCAACCTCTTAAATCATGGAATAATTACTTACAAGTAATTAACTCAAAATTGAAAATTTAAAAGTTATCGTAAGAAAGATTTTCAAAAATTATCGATTAATATGAAAATAATTTGGAAAGGGAAATATAAATCAAATTTAATGTCATTCAAGATAACCACATTCAATCATCTTAATGACAAAATTTATGATTTAACATTTAAACCGAAATTAATAATTACGATAATTTTAAAACCAAAAATAATTACATAAAATCATTTAGGGTTTTTCTAAAGCGGTGATGCTTGGCGACAGCGGCCCGGCCTCGGCCACGCCACGATCGACACGCGCGGCGGTGAGATGCGTCAGGTAGCGGGAAACGTGCAATTCAGCACCGGGCCCGGCGCTGGGAAATTGTCCACACAGGATTCGGCGGCCGTTTTGGTAGTCGTTTCGGTTTCGGTTTTAAGGATTAATTGCAACTTTTTTAAAAATGATTTGGAGAGTCTAAAAAATTCAAAAATTTCTGGGATTTGACTTGAACATTAACAATATCATTATTGAATATGTCCAATTAAATTTCTCTCAAAAACACTTCTAGTTTTCGATTAAACCCAAAAATAATCAGAAATTCAGATTTTTTCAGGTAATTAAAAAACTCAAAAATTTGAAACAAATCTGGGATGAAAACCAAAGGTCAAGAATACACAAATTTAATTTCGTAATTTTTCTGAAGAATTTCTAAGTCTCTCTGTAAAATAGAAAATGATTAGACCTCAAGTAAGAATGCAAATTAATTAATTTTAATCACTCAATTCATGAAATAATTAAATAAGCATCAAATTATCAAAAACAATACATAAAATGATGATTTCAGCCATGTGAAATATATATAAAATGGGTTGATTTTTCATATTATATATTCATGATTGAGGAATATATAAATCATAAATAATCAAATTAACTAACAACTATGTCGACACGCAATCAAACTAAGATAAAATACATCGAGCTTGAGTAGGCTGCGAGAGACCCCTTTATTTAGAATCTAGTATGAATTTGTGCGTGATAAACTCGATTAAATCCGGATCACTAATTAATGTATATTAATCTAAACACAAAATATAAATGTATGAATCTGAGAATCCTTACATTGCAGCTTGAGCGAGCGAACCAAAATCACTTACAATCAACCTCGCGCTGAAAGCCCGTTCAAAAATCCTCTCAGCTTGTTGACACCGAAATGATGTCTGCAGATTGCTTGTACGGGGAAAAGAGCCAAGTACTTGAGCTTTGTTGGGGGATTTAAAAGATGAAATGAAATTGGAAGGAAAAAAACTCTTTCGATTATTTATGGAGGCGGCTGTAGGGGGAATGGAGGGTTTTTTGATTCTTATAATGAAAAGAGCCTAATCCCTGCTTTAAATACTGAGTCCCCGAATTCATTCGTTAAGCGACTCGTTAAATCGGTTTGACTCGTTAGCAATTAGACCGTTATGAGGCTTCCTAATTAAATAATGAGTTCTTAGTGAAGTTATTCTATTTTAATTAACAACAAGGTGGTCCCGATTAAAATACTAGCAGTATTGTCGAATAACTTATCAAGTTATTAAATGATTTCAATTGCTTAATTGATTAAACTTGCGAAGTTTGCTGATGTTCATCGACATATATTTGACAAATATATAAATATTGAGATATACATTTCTCGATATACAAGTCTCGTTTAATTTAAATTCGTGAAATATTATTCGAACTCTCGTTGTACATGTGTGTGGCCCACAGGCTCGGATAATAGTAGGATTGTATAATAATAATTGACCAATTACTATTATTATAACGATTAATAGTAACATCTATGATAAACAAAACCACTTTAAATTATCGCTGAGAACCAGCGGCCCCAGTAATATCTGATTACTAAGGTGAACACTAAGTTACGTAATCTCGTTTAACGAGCCGGTAAATGAATTGATACCTGATGTCATAGCGGGCACAATAAAGGGGAATCGATTCTCATTGATTTCAACCGATAGGCGAGGGGCTTTAGCATCTTATTCCTATCTTTGATCTTCTGGAGGGGCATAACAGCTTGTTCCTGTAACTTGATTTGATTTGAATGTTGAGGAGGGTAGGTACCGACTCGCCTTTCCTTTTGGATGCTTCCAAGTTGTGGGGGTTATTACTTCATTTGAATCTTGGCTTAGAGGTTGTGATCACTTTGAATCTTCAAGTTTTGGGGTTGTGATGCTTTGAATGCCCCGAACTTGGAGGTGCTTGGTCTTACACTGTCTTGGCTTTTCTGACTTTTCCCACTTTTTTTGTCTTGGCTTTTCTCCGCCCTTTTTCTTGTTCTTTTCAAAAATATAGGGAGAGAGGGTTATTTATAAGGCTTCGAGGCACAACTACGATTGGTTGATCCGTGCTTGAGTGGATCGCGATGCAACCCATTAATCATTTTAAATGTTGAGGTATAATACGAGCGAGTCGGATATTTTAGCCGCAACTTAGCCTCCAAGAAATGAAATAGGCACCTATTATAGGGTTTTCTAGGTAAAAAACAGTTCAATTATTGGCCCCGACATTACTTTGTTGCATTAATTTAAGACCCGTATATTTCGGAAACCCTATTCTAGGTTTAAAGTTGGTTTAATTAATATAAAACCCTAATTTTAACCTAAATTTATTTTTCAGTGCTTGAACCTCGGGAACCACATCATTTTCGTGGCTTGAATTTAATTGGCTTCGGGCGAACCGTAATCAACACGTGTCATCGTGTGATCGATTGTGAATTAATTAAATTAACAAATTCATAACATTGGATTTTATTAATTAAATTAATTAAATTTCCGCTATCTACAAATTATCTTTTTTTGTCAATCTTTTACTATCAATAATTTCTTTTTTATTATATTATGAAAAATTATAGGAAATAATAATAATATTAAAGATAAATTAAAGATAAATTTAATATAACAATTTTATATTTATTAGAATAAAGAATAAAAAGTATGTTGACTCAAAAAATGAAAATGTTTATTAAAATTAGTTAAATGAAGTACAATTTTATCTTGTTTCTTCATATTTCTTTTTTGTCTATCCATTTCTTTTCACCGCGACAACTAGAGCCAGGTAGTATTTATTTGTCAGTTACTTCTAAGTAGTTTAATTTCCATAAGATACATTTTGGATGGAAAAGCAATCTTAGCTTCATTCTAGATTCAGATTTTTTTTTAAAAGCTTGGCAAAACAAGCGTCTCCCATGTTCAGTCGGTAACCACACTGATGAGAGTGTTATTAGCATTGAGACTTTGAAGGTTAATTTCATTTTTCTGCTATTGTTTATTTATGGTTTCAACTTTCAACCATAGGAGTATGATCATTCTATATAATAGTATTTCCATAATATATAGGATCCGATCCTCTCAGCAAATATTTATGATTCGGATCTATGCAGTTGGAATTGGACAAATATTTTGATATATCAATAAAGGGTCCCCATAAAAGATGACCACTTCCTAGGGAGATGATGACATTTTCTATAAACTATAATTCCAGTGGGATACTCTTAACTCTATTTATAATTTAAATATTGATATGTTGTCTGAAAGTAAAATTGTGTCGGATTTTGTTAAATAATATGATGATGTATAATGAATTTTACATTATTTGTCGGTCTCTTTTCTTTCATGCAATGATTGAATTATAAAAAAGATAATCAAATATATTTATCTTTCTTATTATGATAATGTATAATGAATTTTACCTTATTTGTCGGTCTCATTATTGTTAGTTCAATAATAATGTATATGTTATCGGTGGTGGAACTTGGCCGGGTGACATAGGCCGGGATATTTCTCTTAATTTTTTTGAAAAGTATAATTATTTTAATTATATTTCTAAAATTTATTTTCAATATTTAAAAAATTATGTCATATGTTCCATCTCCTCAATTGTTAGATTTTTTTTATTTATGTGATATCAAATCATCAGTTTCCTACAGAAAAATCTTAATTTCGATCTGCCACTACATGTCATCCTCTCTAACATTACTCATATATAAGTGAAGAAAAAAACACTCATTATTACTTATGCAAAGTGCATAAATTTATGAATTATATATGTACAATATCTCAACCCCACTAAATGTAGTAGATTTGGTTTCACTTACACAAAACCATGGAGCGATGCTCCAGCTATATGAGTGATACAAAAACTAGATTTAGTTCTTCACTTTTTGTAGCTAGTCGATTGAAATAATGATGATTGGAGAATATAGGATAACAATGAGACTGAGATCGAGGTCGTCGGCATACTTATTGCAATAGATCATTACTACATATTAAATAATAGTGCATTTAAAAGATTCATGACAACATATTAATTCTTTACGCAAAGAGAATCCCTCTTGGAGAAAAGCCTCCAAATCAATACATACATTCAAGCTAATATAAGTTGTCTATCCTATATTGTATTGTGGGTATATATTCATAGGGGGACTGGGGGAGTTTAATATTAGTATATCTAACAAACGTTGAAATTATAAATGAAACAACTAATAAACTAACTTCATCGGGGAAGATTATTTATTACCTGTATGTCTATAAGAAAATAAAAAATAGAAGTTGCGGACAAATCAATGCCTAAGTCTGGGAGACCATTACTTTGGGAGACCATTACTTTCTTAGGAAACTTTGAAGATATATGAAGTTTTGTTCACCTTTCCAATGATTTTCTTCATTATATATGGCTAGTACTATCTCAAGCATACATTTTCTTTGAGGAATTCCTTATACCATCAAGAAAAATGAAATACAAAAGTTGAGGAAAACACACAATAATTGATTTGAGTTAAAAAAACAAACTTGCATTGTGACTTGGGAGGTGATCCATCTGATTAGAAGTAAAGGTCAAATGCCTAATCGTGCGAACCATTGGGCACATGTTTGTTAGGCCTTAGATTGATTGTTTCGCCAGTCGTTCAGAATGGACTTGAATTTGAGTTAATATTTGAAAGTAGACGTGACTAACGAACAGGGTCGGCCCGCGTCACATGTTGGAGCTGGCCCAGTCACTTAACGAACCGGGCCAGCCCGTTAAGGAATTAATGTGCCCTATTCGGCCCATGGCTCCTTTTAAAGGGCTTGGTGGGCTTTAACGGGTCGTTTAAATGTGGTTCGTTAAGTTTTTTGTCAAAAATATTATTGGTGTTTATGACTTATGAGGTGTGAACCTTGGACCTCCTAATTAGAAGAGCAACACACCAACCATTGAACCAACATACCACTTCGTGATATATGTTAATCATATGTTTAATTATAATTTACTTAAATATAAAAGATTGTATGTAAATTCTTTTAATTTATTTAAACATATTATACAAGTTGCTTAATGTTACATTTTTCTTACAAAATATTGATAAAAGTATAATTACATTAACATATTATTCTTTAAATATTAAAGTCTTCAATTAGTTTAAATAATATATTGGTGCATCTAATACTTTTATTCATATATTAATGAATCTTATGTTGTTATGCGTTTACTATGCAATACTTTATAACTTTCATGATATATAAAATAATACTAAATCTATCAATATCTTGAAATAGTTTTTAATTAGAAATATGTTTTATTATTTGAATGGTAGCTGATACATGGTAATACTAAATATCTTTCATGATTTGAATATAATCATTTTAATTATTTCTTGAAATAGTCTTTAATTTCAAATATGCTTTATTGTATAAAGGATCATATATTATCAATCTATGTTTTTTATTTTTATGTTATTTAATGCTAAATAACTTTATTAATTATTATACACAAATTAACAAATCACTACTGCACAATGGTCCCTAGCTTACACTTCTACAATAAGAGTTTAACGCTCAAATCCTAACACTCATCACAATTATTTCTCCCATGACCCGCAGGCTGATGCTTAAGAACTATCGCTTACGCTGATGACATTTGTAAATATGTATTCTAATTGATTAAGAGTTTAATATTAAATAAGGATATAAATAAAAGTATAAGATGCATCAATATATTATTTTTGAATAATAAAGAATATTTGTAATTAAAACCTATTTCAATAAATTATTAAAATGATTCCATTTAAATCATGAAAGTTATTTAGTATTGCATAATAAATGGATAACAACATAAGATTCATTAATATAATATTCTTTATATAATAAAGGTTGTTTTGTGTTAAATAATATATTATTAAAAAGATAAATATTCATCATAATATTATAAAGTAATAAGATCAGATTCTAATTATTTTAATTATACGATAAAAAGTTGTTTAATGTAATATTCTTTTAACGATATGAATATAACATGATATATTTATATAATATTGAACAATACATGAATAAAAACATTAAATGCTTCAATATATTATTATTTAAATAATTTAATTTGTTTAGCATTAAATGCGTCAATACTTTTATAGTTTATTTATACATCTGAATACTTTAATATGTTGTGAACAAAAAACTGATATGGTTCAATGGTTTGTCTCTTAGCTTTTTATCCTAGAAGTTCAAGGTTCAAATCACACTATAACCATAATATTTTTTAAACTAAAGAAAAGCTACTGATCGCTTTTAACGGGCCCCCACTTAAATAAACGGCCCCGCTAAGTGCCCCTAAAAAGGCCATTACTGTAATTGTTAATGGTAATGCCTGAGCCCGCCTCGTTATGAGCTGGGCCCGGGCGGACTCGCGCTACGGGCCCGCTCGGCCGATCCTTAACTAATCAGCGTGTCCGCCCCGGTCCGCTTAATACGCCTAGAGAAGCCATAAGACCACAAAACTTCGGGCCAAACTAATAAACGCCCATCGCTTATCCAAATTGCCCACCGCTGTTGGGTGGCTGGTGATTCTAAACAGTGGCTCAGCCGAATACCTACCGATACTTCGCGGGCTCAACTGCCCCTCTTATTAACGACTGTGGGCCGCTCAGAAGTCTAACGGGCCTGGCCCTCGACGCAACCAAACTAACGGACCGGGTTCCCGGCTCGGTCCGATAATTACTATTTGAAAGCTGGAACTCACACTAGCGGCCCTCAAGGCCCCTCGGGCCCCGCGATCATGAAGCGAGCGACCGCGGACATGCCTCAACTAGTCGTGGACGAGAATCCCTTTAAACCACTTCAATACGAGATTTTGCCACTTACGTAACTGGAACTCACACCGCATGAAAAGGCTAAGGTGTTGACATTTATCACTCTCTCTCATTTACTAGTTGAACTATGTCCCTGTCGAAGTTAATATTTCTACTAACAGATTCTCAGTTTTTATCAATAGATCATTATTAAATAGGCCGACAATATTTTCATTTATACTCCCTTTAATCCATTTTAATTGATTTTCATATATCTAAGATAAACTTATATTTAATTACTCTTAACTATATTATTAAAATTTAAAATTAATATTATAGAGTATTTTAAAAAGAAGAATCCAAATATATAAATTTATATTTTTAAAATAAGGAATAATCAGCAATTGATAGTTAAAGTTCAATTTTTCAAGAAAGTCAAAACTATTAATTAAAATGGATTATATACTCCGTAGCTAGTCCACTCTGGATGAGTTTGTATATTTTACGGCTAATAATATAACGAGAATATTTTTTATAAATTTAAAGTAATATTTGGTTAACATATAATCTTATTTCTATTCAGTTTTATTAAATTTTAATAAATACTATCAAATTATTTCTTGTGTGTTTAATATTCAAACAATAAATCTATTCAATGTGAAACAAAACATAATCATTTAGATATAATATCATATTACTTAATTTAGTAGAGATAAGATTGTCTTTTAAACAAACTAGTAAATGTACGCTCTGTCAGACATAAGTATTAAAGTTCTATAATAAATCAGAGATTAAATAAAGTAATTAACTATTTAAGTAAATATATAAATTATACTTTTGATTTATATTATAATTTATTTTGTTCATAGTTATATGATCCCTTATAATTTTTTAATAATAGATTTAAAAGTTTTGTTACTATACTAGTCTTCATTTCAAGGTTTAATAAAAGAGTGGACATTATGTAATTTTATTTATTGTTAAAAGCCACACATTAGACGTCATTGTTCGAATGTTAAATACTCTAAATGAATTATATTGAAAATCAATGGAAAAAAGATGACATACCTCTTTTAAAAACTATATCTTGTGCAATAATTTTTTAAATAAAAAGTTAGCCCTCAATAGTATATATGTGATTAATATTACTTGATATAAAAACTTTTAAAATTTTGACATAAGAAAATCCATTTAAATAAGCATTTAAGTAGACTGACTAGACATTAATGTACATGAATAAAGCGTATTATATACCTATAATATAGATATTCATGCATGTATTTTTATACCATAATATCGATGAATTATATCACATATAGAATCTAAAATTATATGGTTATGACAAAATACTCTTTATTTAGTTTACTAATTACTAATCAATATCAAGTAGTGAAGATTAATTTTTACTTATATATTGAATTCAATTATAATTAATTATTGTGTTCATAGTTTAGATAAAGATATTTTTATTTAAGTAGAAAACTAACATGTTATATATATTATAATAAAAAAATATTTTGAAATAAAATATCTAAACTTTAACAACCTCCATTAGTTTTAATATCAGCATGCTTGATTTAAGTGCTCCAAATTGACAAATTTCTACGTATTCATCGATAAATATAATTTTAATTTGAATAAAATTTAATGTCAATATTAAAGTAGATTGAAAATATTATTATTTGCTCATTTTCACCAAATATTATACAACAAAAATAAAAATATTTGAATATAACATTTAATATATGAAAAAGGAGTATTACATATGTAACTTGATATTTTGTTTTTCAATTGTTGAAATATAATACAAACTATCACTTAATACTTAAGATATATATTCTTTAATAGTAATTTTTTGAATTAGAAATTTTTTTTTCTAATTTATACTGAATAATTATCATACAAAAAATTTAGTATAGAGTAAACTATTTCATTGCATTAAAATGTAATTTACTTATTGTTATGATAAAATTTAAAATCAAACACTTTTATCTCATGTAAAAAGATATTAAATATTTTTTATATAATTAGACTAAAAATGTCGAGCACGAATATAAGCTAATTAAAGATAAGTATGAAAGTGGTAAAATTAGTACACATATTATAAGAGAGTAGATAACTTCAACTATGTTTGAATTATTATAGAATTTTTAATAAAAAATTTAAGATGTATTGAATTGTTATAGAAGTACTTTTTAAAATTTTGAAAACATATGTTTTTACCAATAGAAAATATTATAATAAGGATAATATAATAATTATTAATGTGAAAGGAAAGAAACACAACTTACACTTTTATAAATAGAAGATATGGAATATTACTTTGGATTTGCGAAAACTTCTCTTGCTATATCATTAGCCATATTTTACTTTGATTATATTTATTTCTATATTATATATAATGAAAATTCAATTTATCATATATAGCCACTTCTTTTACTAATAACTGAAATAAAGTTACTTAATGGAGATATTTTTGTGTATAAAAAGAATATTCATTATGGATCCACTTCATTATTCGTTTATATATAATGCCCAGCTCTCTATCGACTTATGCTCGGCTCAAATTAATGTGTATTTTCTATTTTACCCTACTGATAATTTTTTTTTATTTTAATTTTCATAGTAACTTATTAATGGTATAACCGCCTAACAAGATAACTTCTCCATAAACTCATTACTATAATATTATCATTACTTAATACTCAGAATTATCACCAAGAGAAATGTTGTTTTATCTTTTTATTTTCTCTCATGGTAACTCTTTTCATCTTATTTCTTTTTAGCATTTTTTAAATTTATTTTGTTCATTATAATTTTATTATAAAAATAATAAAATAATTTGCATGCAAGATCTGCACATATAACTAGTAACTAATAAGTCTCTAACGGGTATGTAATGCGACAAACTATGCAAGATTTTATTTTTGTTGAATATGATATTTTATTTCATTTTATCTACAATGCCATCTACGGTAAAAAAAAGTTAATTATGATTAAACTAATTATAATTTCTACCTCCATCCCTAAATTATAGTCACATTTTAATTTTTCGAGTCAAATTTTGAAAACTTTGACCATGAATTATCATTAGCCGATAATAAATAATATAGTCATGCTATATCTTGTTATCTGCTTCAATATATATTTGAAATATTAATTTTTTAGTAATTTTACAAGTGTAATTGTAGATATTTACGCTTAAGTCGCCTTGAGATCGCGAAAAAAAGTCAAATATGTTATATAATTTAGAAACGGGAGGGAGTATTTGTAATCTACCCGCCTCGAGTCGCACGCCCCTCGAGGTTAATCGCCATCAACCCGTATATCCGGAAGTCATTAATCGATGGTTGACACCTAAAACACTGCTTTAAAACCCACAAACCCGACACATTTAAATAAAATAGCTCGAAACCGAAAACGCTTATTTAAAGTTTCTGAACTTATCGTGGCTCTAGTCAACCCAAACATGAATAACATCACGTAACCCAAAATACAAAATGTATCTTATAGTTCCTACACTTCAAACCAAAAATAAAAACAACTCTGCTTACATCAAAATTAAATAGAAAAACAAGTGGGACGCGAGATCCTAGCCACCCGTCAGCCACCTAAACGGAATCACCGCACTCACAACTCGCCGCCCGGAGGACACCCGCCAACTGGGCGGGGGAGGAATTGGGCTAAGCTCGACAGCTTAGTGGAAACGGATCACCCGGATGGTAACTTACCCAGGTCCGAATGAACATACAGTATAGAAATAACATACTCATATCTATCTATATATATATATATATACACTCTAGTCTCGAATAATAAAATGGGCAATTGCGTGCATATCAATACAATAGTAAATCATCATTTATCTCGTAACATACTAACGTAATGCTCCTCGTAAACAAAGGCACACCTCATGTTACACTCAACTTAAGTACACTCAGCAACTTCACGGTAAAAATAAAATAACTCATCCACACATTATATACCCACAAGTAACGAACACAACAAAGGAAATCACAACACATAATACATAGCAAACCATCCTCCGATCTCCCAACAACTCCAATTTAGATCAACTTTTCCAAAGTCACCCATCAATATATATATGTAACTACTGCTTTTTCCCGGCAAGCCACCTCAACAGCCTCCCTAACAACATCTCAACATCACAAACACACGCATATAATATCGCACACACAACAACATACAATGGGGCCTCAATGTATCCTATATCACACACACAATAAAGTCCAAACTGCATAAAACCCACAGACTTAATTGTGAGATATACTACCGTATACTTCCAAAGACACAATTTTACTCAACATGGATACCGTATCACCACGTACATACTCAAGATTTCACTAAAACGTAAACAGGCTCAACATAATTATCCTCTAACAACTACACAGTAACTCATACAAATCAGAGGTTACAGATTCACACTATACACACAATGGGTACACAATACAGATATATTATCACACTCAATTTACCATACGTAACATCCAAACATAAGTAAATTAACAAACAAGTGATAAATCCCCACCTGGGCTAGTACCACTAGCGCCTACGCAGTCAATCAATCCTCGCGCTAGTCCCACGTCCCAAGTCTGAATGTGACATTACAAAATAATATTTACTACCAAATCATTTAACTCGTTTATCCAAATTTTAAGTACCATTCTTTAATGCATTTAAAGTTATAGACTGCTTTTGCGTGAAGTCTCCCCAAGCATGCCGATGTTGAATTTTTAATGTCAACCTCGCTCTCGAATTTAATTCAATAACTACCCTACATCTTAATCAAATTCCTAACATTCTCAGCTAACCTCAGAAGTTCCAATTTTACCCTTCTCCAATCAACTCTAACCATAAACCTCAAATTCTAAATCCCTAAATTCGATTCCATATCAAAATCCAAGACGATCAATTTCGACCTATTTATTCCCAACACCTATCGTTCATATTCAGATCTCAAACAACTCAATATTAATCCAATAACGATTTTACATTAATACCCCAATTTACATAATTATCACATTTTGCGAAAATCAACTGGGCGATCATCCGAACTTTAATTCATCACTAAAACCACGTTTCTACCTCCCAAATTATCAATCATTATCAATCTCTATATCACAATTTAGGCCTAGACAATAATTCCAATCAATAATTCATCCAAAATTCCAAAGTCAAACTCAATTCCTAAAAAGTCAAACTGTCCTAAAACACCCAAAATTTAACATTAAACATCATATTTCAATCCTAGAACAACTAATATACAACCCAAGAATCAAATGGAATAATAAAATTCAAATTCTCAAAAGTCAACAAAGTCAAAAGCAAGGGATTGCCAAAATACTCGGAAAATATTACACCTTTTACCTCAAAACGATTTCGAATGACGAGGAGAAATCCGAAAGTTTAAGCTCCAAAGCTCGTGGAATCAGAGAGAAAATTGAGAAAGAAGAATAAAATTTCAAGGCGCATGCCCGTTATGCCTCGTCAGTTGGAGAAGAATGGCTTCGCTTTTGGGCTAGCTGCCACTTAAAAGGTTTCCGTAATCGGTTAGCCTGCAGCCCATCCTGGGTGAAAATTGGCCTTTAATCTTGGCCGATACTAAGCGAATCTTAATCCGACAACTAACTTCCGAACATAAACATTTACGAACATAAAATATTTAGTGGGTTCCAATTTTACGGAAATAAATTAATAATTTCATATTTTAGTTTATTTTGTTAACGGGTCGCGACCGGTTATTACATTCTACCCACCTAACAAAAATTTCGCCCTCGAAATTCTCAACTCAGAGTTATAAAAGGTATGAATCAAAACAACCAAGATCACTAACCTCAAACGAACAAATGGTAAATTGCTTCGTTATCCTCCTCACGCCCACGCGGCTTCCTCCACTGACGATTCTCCACAAAACTTTTACCAATTTCACTACCTTGTTCCTCAGCACTTCTCTTCCTGATCCAAGATCCTCACCTGGCCCCTCCTCATGTCAAATCAACCCCAAGTCATCCGCCGAAACTCTAAGACGCTAAGCGACTATCCGAACGTATTTCCTCAAACAAGACACGGAACACATCATGAATTCTCTCCAATTTTCAGGGCAAAATAATCGGTAAGCTATCGCTCCCACTTTGTCAGATCTCAAACGGGTCCAATGTGTCGGGACTCCAACTTCCTCTTCTCCGAACCTCATCACACCCTTCCATGGAGATATCTTCAAAAAATACCCGCCACCAACCTCAAATGATGTTTTACTCGCGCCGATCAACAGATTTTCCGTCGATCCCTCAAATGTTGTTGTATCACTTTTACCCTCTCTAGAACCTCCACTAACTCGCACTCCATAAATCCTTTCTTTCTCCTACCTCATTCCAACATATCGAGTCCTACACCTCCCATACAAAGCTCGAACGCGCCATCCCAACGCTAGCTTGAAACCAAGTATTATAAGCTTAACTCCATTTTCTGCAACTCTCATCCCAACTACTGAGAAACATGCCTTCAGCATGTCCTCCAACGGCCCGAATCGTTTCTCTCGTATAACCCATCCGCTTGAGATGAAACCCAGCTCATTTGGCATTCGCTCCCAACGCCTCCGGAATCCTCCAAAACCTCGGCGAACCTTAAGGCCCCTATCCACAATACTCGCACCCTATGCAATCTCACCACTTGGTCTACATACATCTTGGCCAACTTTTCCGCCCATCGGTTGCTTTAATAGGTAGAAAATGAGCGGCCCTGATACTTCATCCACAATCACCCAAATCCCATCATTTCTTTTCTCGAAGTTCTTGAAACGTTCGACAAAGTCCATGGTGATCTTCTCCCAAGTCCATTCAGTATCGGTAACGGCTCAGAAAACTCTGGAAGGCTTATGGTCAATCTCTTGACTTGTTGACAAACTCAAACACTTGCTACAAAATCGCAATTTCTCTTCATCCCCGCCACTTAGCTCTCTAAATTTCGATACATCTTTTGTACTCCCCGATGCATACTATATGAGGCATTGTGTTCTATCCAGACTTCCTTTAGTCGGGCGAAGTGGGGTACAACCACTCGCCTCCCTAACTGGTAATACCATCGCCACCCACCGTGAACTCCGACACTCCTCAGCCCCGAACTAGGCCTCGCACTTTCTCTACCTTTCAGATCTCCCCTATTTTATCAAGTAATACCGGTCTCATTCTTCATATAGGCCAACAAGGCCCCATCACTTCTAACCCCAAAGTCTACCCCGACTGCTTCAACTCCCTCTCCGCTCCTTCAACTTCCTTCGAATTGCACCACAACATTTGCTTTACCCGACGATACTCAATCGTTAGATCAGAGTCACCGTAAACTCCGTCCATCTCCGCCTCAACTCCTCCGCGGTGATATACTTCAAACTCTGTGTCCTGTAGTCCGACATTCGACTCATACAACAAGGTTCCAAATTTCAGCGAACACAATCGCGCCAACTCCAAAGTCATGTAGATAATTCTTCTCATGATTCTTCAATTGTCGAGATGCATATGCGATCACCTTCCCATTCTCAGACGATTAACCTAACTCCCCATTAAGCATCACAGACACCACATACCCTCATTCCCCGACGGTAAGGTCACACCGCGCCAGAGTCAATCTCTTCTTCAACTCATTGAAACAAAGGGCCACACTTCTTTCGGCCTAAACAAATGGTACTCCCTTCCTCGGTCAACTTTGTCATCGGAGCAACATCAACTAAAAAAGTCTGTATGGAACCTCCTTCGTAATATCCAAATAAACCCAAGAAACTTCTCACCTCACCACACTCAAGGCCTTTCCCAATTCATTATCAGTTTACTTTTTGTGGGTCCACACTAATACCCTCTCCCGAGATAACATGACCCAAGAAACCAGACCTTTCCCAACCAAAAACTCACACTTCGAAAACTTGGCGCATAACCGGTTTGGCATCTGCAAGATTTCCAACACTTTCCTCAAACGTTTTTCATGTTCCACCACTCTTTAGAATAAATCAATATGTCATCAATAAACACAACCATCTAACTTATCCAAGAACTCGAAAACACGATTCATCAGGTCCATGAAAGCTGCAGGTGCATTTGTCAACCCAAACGGCATCACCAAGAACTCCATAAGGCCCATATCCGCGCGAAACGCCGATTTCGATATATCCTCTTCTTTAATTCTCAACTGATGATATCCGCATTCTCAAATCAATTTTTGAAAACACCCTTGCACCCTCAACTGGTCAAAAAGATCATCAATTCTTGGCAACGGGTACCGGTTCTTAATAGTCACTTTGTTCAACTGCCGGTAATCAATACAAAGCCTCATCGTTCCATCCTTCTTCTTGACGAACAATACTGGAGAACCCCAAGGAGAATAACTCGGCCTGATGAACCCCTTCTCTAGCAATTCCTGCAACTGCGTGTTCAACTCCTTCAACTCTGCTGGAGCCATTCGATACGGTGCCATAGATATCGGAGCCGCCCGTACCTAACAGCTCAATCGAAAATTCAATCTCTGCTTGGGAGGTAGTCCTGGCAAATCCTTCGGAAACACATCCTCGAATTCTCTCACAATCCGACATTTTCAAGCTTAGGCTCATCTTCAAGTCCGTTACGTAACCCAGATACCCCATACATCCCTTGTTCAGTAACTTACGAGCTTCTAACACCGAGATCACACAAGATGATAAAACTCTCCTATCCCCAACAACTCGTAGTTCAGGCCTACCCGGACTAGTAAACACAATCTCCTTACGATGACAATTTATTACAGCATGGTGTTTCCCCAACCAGTCCATTCCCAAGATCAAGTCAAAATCCACTAACTCAAAGGGTAACAGGTCTACTTCTAACACATGATTATCAACATCTCTAGTTGACAATTTCTATAAACTCTATTACCTCAACCGACTTAGCTATAATAATCAAAGCGTACTCCCATATTCAAATTTAAAGATAGCCTTTAGAAAATTCACGATATAAAAGAGTGCGTGGTCGTAATCAAACAACAATACGAGCATCAAGACCATGCAAAGATAGAGTAATTGCCACCATTCTCGAGTATCCTTCCGCGTGCCTCCGGCCGTGATCGCGATTAACTGCCCTCTCGCCCGCCAACTCCACTCATACTGCTACCCGCTACACCCATCGATCTACCACCAAAACCTCGGCCCTGATTCTGTCGTCCTCCAAATCGACCACCCCGGCTACCCTGAGATCCACCTCTCCCAAACTGTGTAGAAACGGAAGTGGCTGCTTCTAATTCGAACTATGTGCATGACATACATTAGCAAATGCCCCTACCGGCCGGGTATCGAAAACACACCGCCTCTTCCGAAGCCGACATAATCCTTCGCCTCGTGCCCATTCTCGCCCATTAATCGTAACATCAACCTCGTACCTCGGCCGAACACCCGAAATACCACCGTGAAACCCACTTACCTAGGAGGTGCAGGCGCCCGGTAAAGCCTCAAAGTCCGGGTCGAATGTACCGTGCACTGAAATTCCCTCACCTGACGGTGTTGCCGAAAGTTCCTCCGAATCCTCGGGCTGTACGGCCTCCCCGTAGCCTCCTCACACGACCTTCCCTCTTTTCACCCCTCGGATTCCATGAGTGTCCTTCCCCACCGAAGCCAGACCTCAACTGATGGAAACTGGTGTAAGTGAACAAGGACAGCCTCTCCCGAATCGGTAATCTCAATCCCTGACGGAAACCCGCGATCCTCTGCTGTTCAGTGGGGTATACTCCCGGAATCAATCGGCATAAGTCACTAAACCTCTCCTCATACCCATCAACTGTCCTCTCACCCTGCTGCATCTGAACCAGCTCTCTCTCCATGGCAAACATGTGAGTTTCCAAACAGAAATTCTGCCTAAAAAGTTCTCCGAATCTAACCCAAGTAATCGGCATCTCACCCTTAATCATCAAATCCTTGTGGACATGGTTCCACCAACTCCTAGCTCCCCCCGACAACTGGTACACTGCAAACTTCACTTTTAACTCATCTCCTAAGCCCATTGGTTCAAACTTGTTCTCCAGTGCCTCCAAGAATTCAATCGCCACCTCCGTGTCGCGCACTAAACTCGTGGCCCTTCTTCTAAAACTGCCCAACAACCTCGGTTCGAATTGCCCGGAGCGCCACCGGCCGGGCGTCGCATCGGGCCCGCCACCCCACGCCTCGGCTCATACTCGATTCTCCGGGAAATTGCACTTCTCCCGGGGACCCGGCTGGTCTGCCACTCCTGCCTTCACCGCCGCCCCTTCCTCTAGCCCCACCCACCGCCCGGAGCACCTCCGCCTCTGTGTCTACTCCTCGGCCTCTTCCAAAGATCATCTTACCAACACTTATCTCCGCCTCTAATCTAGAAGCACTCCCCACTTAACGGTACGCGATTCGATTCAAGGCAACTCAACTCTCGGTGGCATCCTCTACGCCTACCAGAAGAAAATAAAATAAAAATAATTTAGACTCATAAAAGACTCATGACACAAAAAAAATTTTGTACAAGACCCTAGACGTAAGCACACACACCACAGAACCCAGTTAAAACGGAAACCTACGCTCTGATACCATAATTGTAACGACCCGCCTCGAGTCGTACGCCCTCGAGGTTAGAATCGTCATCAACCTGTATATCTGAGTCACCAATCGATGGTTGACACGAAAATACCTGTTTTAAAACCTATAGAACCTGACAGTTTGATAAAATAAAATAGCTTGAAAACTGAAACATTTATTTAAGTTTTAACCATCGTGGCACTCTAGTCAACCCAAACATGAATAACATCACGGTAACCCAAAAATACAAAAATGTAATCTTATAGTTCCAACAATTTCAAACCAAATAAAACAACTGCTTACATCAAACTAAATAGAAAACAAGTGGGACCGCCGAGATCCTAGCCACCCGTCACCTAAATGTGGAATCACCGGCACTCACAACTCGCTGCCTCCGGAGGACACCGCCAACTGAAGGGGGAGGAATGGGCTAAGCTCGACAGCTTAGTGGGAAACGGATCACCCGGATGGTAACTTACCCAAACCGGGACGAACATACAAAGATAGAAATACATACTATACCTATCTATATATATATATATATACACCTAGTCTCTATCAATAAAAGGGGCACTGGGTGTGCATTATCAATACAATAAAGTAAATCATCATTTATCTCTTTAACATACCAATGTAATGCTCCTCAACGGCACACCCTATGACACTCAACTTAAGTACGCACGCAACATCACGAAATCAAACAAAACTCATCCAACACATTCACAATATACTCACAAGTAAATGAACACAAAAGTGAAATCGCAACACATAGTACATAGCAACCCTCCTCCGACTCTAACAACTCCAATTTAGATAACCGGCTTTTCCGGCAAAAGCTCACCCATCAATATATGTAACTACTGAACTTTTCCCGTGTGCCTACCTCAACAAATTAACAACATCTCAACATCACAAACACACACGATATAATATCGCACACACAACAACATACAATGCCTCCCAATGTATCCTATATCACACACAATAAGTCCAAACCGCATAAAAACCCGCACTTAACAGATATACTACGTATACTTCCAAAGACAATTTTACTCAACATGGATAATGTAATACTCTACAACACGCATACTCAAAACTTCACCGAAACACACATAGGTTCAACACAATATCTTCTAATCAACTACACAAAGAATCCCCACAAATCGAGCGCGCATTCACACTATACACAATGGGTACACAATACAGATATATTACCACACTCAATTTACCATACGTAACACCCAAACATAAAGAAATTAACAAACGAGCGAGCATCCCACCTCGGCTAAGACTTAGCGCCTACGCCGGGCCAATCAACTTTCACGCTAGTCCCACGTCCCAAGTCTGAACACATTACAAAATAATATCACTACTCGAAATCATTTAACCCGTTTTTATCCAAATTTTAAGTACCATTCTTTACCCATTTAAAGTTATAATCTACGCTTACGTGAAGTCTCCTACATTGCCGACAAAGAAATTTTAATGTCAACCCTCAAGCTCTCGACTTAATTCAACAATAACTCCCCTACATCCTATTCAAATTCCTAAAGACTACTAACCTCAAATTCCCATTTTACCCTCTTCAACTAATTCTAACCATAAACCTCAAATTCTAAATCCCTAAATTCGATTACCATTCCAAAATTCACGACGATCAATTCACCTATTTATTCCCAACACCTATCGCTCATATATTCTCAGATCTCAAACAACTCAATATTAATCCAATAACGATTTTTACATTAATACCCCACTCCCCATATAATTATCACATTTTGGTGAAAATCAACTCGCGATCATCCGAAATTAAATTCACTAAAACAATTCTTTCTACCCCAAATTATCAATCATTCTCAATTTCTATATTACAATTTAGGCCTAGGCAATAATTCCAATCAATAATTCATCCAAAAATCCCAAAGTCAACCCAATTTCTAAAAAGTCAAACTGCCCTAAAACACCCAAAATTTAACATTAAACATCATATTTCAATCCAAGAACAACTAATATACAACCCAAGAATCAAATGGAATAATAAAATTCAAATTCTCAAAAAGTCAACAAAAGTCAAAAGTGTGGGATTTCTCAAAATACTCGAAAATATTACACCTTTTTACCTCAAAACGACGGAACGACGAGAGAAACTTCTCCGAAAGTTTAAGCCCAAAGCTCGTGGAATCGGTAGAAAAATCGGTTAAGAATAAAATTTCCAAGGTGCTTAAGGTCGTTATGCGCCCGGGTCGTTGGAGAAGAATAATGGCTTGCTTTGGGCTTAGTGGGCCACTTAAAAGGTTTGGTAATTGGGTTAGCCCAAAGCCCAACCGTGAAAATTGCCTTTAAATTCGGTCGATACTTCGCTTTTAATTCTAATTCGATTAACTAACTTCCTAACATAAACATTTACTTAACATAAATATTTAGTGGGTTATTCCAATTTTACTTGAAATAAATTAATAATTTCATATTTTAGTTTATTTTAACGACGCGACGGCTATTACAAAGATTATCCTTTATAGGTACAAAATAAGATTAATAAAAAGAATGTGTTAGAAAGTTACTCTTTATTGCAATCATTTTGATCAACACAACTATTGAGTTGATTATTATTTTTCATTGATTGTAATTTTCTTTGTCCCAATAATTTATATATATGTTAGGATGTTATTTTTCTATGAAGTTGTGTTATAACTCCATATTAACTTCTCTACATTGTATTGACCATATGAGTATTGTATTTAATTCAAATATGAGTGTATATTTGATTATTCATTTAAATTTTATTAGGATGTTAGAATTTTAATGATAGGATGTAAATTTTGTGTCATATATGAAATTGTAGACTGTATCGTTCACCGAGTCGTACGCCCTCGAGGTTGGAGTCGTCATCAACCTGTATATCTGAGTCACCAATCGATGGTTGACACGAAAAACACCTGTTTAAAAAACCAGTAGAACCTGACAGTTTGATAAAAATAAAGTAGTTCGAAAACTGAAAACATTGACATACAAAATTTAACCATCGTGGCATTTCTAGCCAAACCCAAAACATAAAATACCACAACAACCAAGTCACAAAATGTACCACAAAATATCTTACAATCTCAAAGATCTCCAAGACTAAAAAGTAAAAACTGCTATTATCAAACTACTGAAAAGAGACCACGAGATCCTAGCCACCCGTCTCTCACCTAAATAAAGTCACCGCACACTCGCGAACTCAACCGCTTCAAAAGGGCACCTGTCAATCTGAAGGTGGGAAAGGGGTAAGCTCGACAGCTTAGTGGAAACGGATCACCCGGATGGTAACTTACCCATATCCGAATGAAGTATACAATAAGGGATAATATATATATATAGGTATTTCTAGCAACAAGACGGGTAATTACGCTATACAAATATAGTACAAAAATATGCTAACTATTCAAGATATCCTAGCGTATACTCATCGAAATAAATGCACACCTTTGTAGAAAAACTCGACTTCTACGTGAATCATGTGCCATATATCCATCACATAATCAAACACGTAACCAAAGTAAAATTTCACCCAACACGTTAACACCACAACCATAAATAATTGATTTACACAAAAACGGAACCACAATAACATCATATATATAACATCATCCTTTTCCCGGCAGGCTCACCCTTCGAACACCCAACAACAACATATCCTTTTCCCGGCAGGCTCACCCTTCGAACACCCAACATCATCATATCCTTCCACCGTCAGGCTCACCGAACACCCCACATCATCTCAACATCCACAAATCACACGTACCATGTCAAACACACACAACAAAACACACAACAGTTTCAAGTAACATCTATATCACACACAATTCAACCAAATCGTACAAAACGTGCACTCAACAGAGATACGCTCCCAGATACTTCCACAACACAATTATACTCAACATGAATACAGAATACACTCCGTAAACATACCCACAATTACACCGAAACATAACATACTCAAGCATAATTACCCTCCACAAACACACCCTAATGCATCTTAAGGCGACTACCACACAAGTCAACAATTCCCGCCACCAATCTACACACGGATAGGTTCATAACACGTATACACCTGTCACAAATCAATTTACCATACACAACATCCAAAACACAAATAAGATAACAAACGAGTGATAAATCCCCACCTTGGCTAAGAACACTAGCGCCTGCCAAATAATCGATCCTCACGCCAGCTCCTACGTCCCGAAACCGAATGCACATTACAAAATAAATCAACCTGGAAGTCCTTAAATACTTAATTTTTAACTCATTTCAGCTTATAAATTTACAAACTTACTTTAAAGATTACCGCTTATGTTTCAATACCACTTCGATGACCAACCTCGCTAATTCACTAAATTGGCACAAATTTATATCCTATTCAACCCTAACACTTATAATTCATATTTGTATTCCAAAAACAATCACAATAACGTGTGTCCATTAACTTAACCACCACATTTTAATGAAAAGTCACTCAATGACACCGAAAGTCAATTCACTATAAAGACTTTTACCCCAAATATCGATCATTATCAATCCTTATATTACAATTCTGTGCCTAGACAATAATTATATTCAATAATTATCTGTAATCCAAGTCAACCCAAAAGTTCAAAAAGTCACCACCTAAAAACATCCAAAATTTCACATCAAACACCATATTTCAATCCAAGAATAACTAATCTACAACTCAAGAATCAATTGGAGCAATAAAATTCAAAATCTCAAAAAGTCAACAAAAGTCAAAGTTTGGAGATTTCACAAAAATACCTTCAAAATATCGCAGACCTTTTAAATTCTTGAAACGACGGGGATGATGAGGAGAAACTTCTCCGAAAATTTTAGCTCCAAAGCTTGAGAATTGAGGGAGAAAATTGAGAAAGAAAGATCAAAAAATGGGCGGCGACATACTCAATAAGTCTTTCTCATGTGAAGAAGAGAAGAATGGCTTTGGTTTGGGCTTTGGGCTTACTATGGTGTCTCTTAAGTGGTTGAAGTTGCCAGCCTCCAAAGCCCAACCGGTGAAAATTGGCTCTAATTCACTGATACCTCTCAAGGTTTTTAAATCATCCACAAATCAAATTCTAACATACATCATTTAACAAAATATTTAGTGGGTTCCACCACGGAAATAACTTAATAATTTCACATTTTTGTTTATTTTATTAATTCAAGTCGCCACCGGTTATTACATGTAGAGTCTAAAATTTAACAATTATTTTAATTTAATTCAAATTATTTGAATTGGTTAAATTAATTAAATAAATATCGATCGTACGAGTTACACGTGGCGATTAGGGTTTTGATTGAGATTTCAATAAAAACTGAACACGTGTAAATAATAAAGGTTCCCGGAAAATAGGCCCCTGAAATTAATTGATGTTAAAATAAGGATTTTATATTAATTAACCCTAATTTTAAAGTCGAAATAGGGTTCCCGAAAGTTACGGGGCTAAAATTAATAAATCAAGAAAATAGCGTGATCGATATATAAATGTATTTGATCTAGAATCTTCCTATTTTTTTTTAGTAATAGGTGCACACCACTCTCTTTCTTTTAAGGAGAGGCGTTCTATTAATATCTTGATTTGTCTGATCTTACTCAAAATCAATCTAGTTAAGATCAGAATTCATGCGATCATGGATCAACCAATCAGAAGAAGGCCCGAAAGCTTATAAATATCCCACCCCTTTCAATCAAAAATTACATCCTCAAACACAATACAAATACAACAAAAGCTTCGAGAGAGAATTTAGCATAAAAACAGCTCAAAAGTATTTTCATGTAAACATCCAAGATTGTTGCTTATTCAGGAGAAAAATATCAAATATTCAACCTATAGCCCAAACGAGTGCCTAAATTGAAGAGTCGAGTGAAATACAAAAATCTTCAACTTCACCAAAATAGAAAACCTTAATTAGGTACAAGGTTGAATTGGTACAACGCAGTTAATTCTCTGTGATCAAGATCCAAAATTCGATGAGAATCGATAATTCGATCTCATAAATCAAATAAACTATGTGGATGCCAAGTGCCCCTACAAGAAATCATAGACAAGATATAAGCTACAATAGCCTTGTCTAGTCAAGCCGGAAAACACGGAGTAAGTCAAAGCATATCCTCTTGATAGTACAAGAAGTATCCTCTGAAGGCTTATTAGCACAATTTAAGCTCAACAGCCTGGGATAAGCACCTAGACTCAATCTAGTCAGATTGGATCAAGCTTGCGAAGGCCTCTTTGCTAGACACATAGTCAAATCAAGTCTAAGTCCCACGACCTCAAGCCCAAAGACCAGCATCAAGTCCAAAACAAATATATCAGTATACCGCTAAAAGCCCCGCTCATACCATATCCAAGTCAAGACCAAGTCTTCTATCCAGTCTAGGATCACATATGTCCAGACTCCTATCCGATCTCACATCCAAATTGAGGTACAAATCAGTCTAGCTTAGGATCATACAACGGTCCAAGCACAAATCCAAATTAGGATCATACAACTGTCTAAGCACAAATTCAAGTCGAGCTTAAGATCATATAACGGTCCAGACACAAATCAAGCACAATTCTAGCCACAAATAGGCGCCCAAATCAAAACTCAAAGCCCAAATCAAGTCCCAGACTACATCAAATCCAAGTCTAGTAACTCACAGTCAAGAACTGCTTAGAGAACAATAGATTGACGGTCGAACCCCAATCAATTTGATAAATTATTTTTGTACTCTAGAAGGGATTTTATAGTACCGTCCGCACATTATAACACAAAATCTTTCAGTGCTTACAAATCTTGGCACACTCGCTGGACTATTCACTTTGTCATCACACTAAAGATGTTTCCAAGTGGTTTATCTAGGCTCTTCTCCATGTTCCAAGGAATACTACAAGGTGGTCTGTCAGATACACAGACCAACCAGGCGTGTACTACCAATCACGCCAAGTAAACCATGCAAATTTCCGCCAAATTCCTATGTCAAGCCCCGCACTTCCCAAGATGATAAGTCAAGTATCGGCCTCCCAAATTCCAACAATTTGATGGAATTGGAAATCCCAAGCAACACATTGCCTACTTGATGGAGGCATGCAATAATGCTGGGACATATGGGGATCATATGGTTAAATGTACTGCTCGATCACTGTGAGAAAACGATTTCAGCCGTACACTAAACTGTAGGCATCAACCTGCTGCGCTGCCTGAACGTGAATATCTAAATCGCCAAAGACTCCAACGATAGTTAGCATGATAGAGCTAACTAATGCCATGCAATCCATCAGATTTAGCCTGCCTCAAAGCCTATAAATACGGAGAAGCCTGAGCCCAAATGCAAAGCTACTTTGTCAAAAACATCGGGCTTAAGATCGGCATGCATTCAAGGTACGACCGACCGTAATATATCTTGCAAGGTATATTTTTGTTGGAAATTAATGAAAATCGATTCCCTTTTTATTATGCCCGCAACAATCACAGATCAATTCATTTTACCAAAGTTAGCTAAACGTGACTACTGAACTTAGTGTTCACCTTAGTAATTGTATAATACTAGTGTGAGTTCTCATGATAATTTGGGCAAGCATGAATACCTTATCTTACCATTATCGTTATAATAATAAGAATTTGATCGATTATTATTATACAACTTACTATTATCTAAGCTCACAAGGTCATACATACATTGATATTTCAATTATATTTCATGCATTTAAATTAAACGAGATTTGTAAATTGAGAGATGTATCTTCAACATATATATATATATATATATATATATATATATATATATATATATATATATATTTGTCAAATATATCAGAACATTAATTGCTAAACTGCAAGATTAATCAATTGCTACTGAAATTGATGAATAACTTGATAAGTTATCTCGATAGTGACTCGTTAGTAGTTTTAATTGACTTGCCGGGTTAATTAAAATGGAACAACTCACTGACTCATTATTTGGATTATGGTCATAACGTGTCTAATTGCTAACGAGTTAACTGATTTCCTAACTAGTTGCTTAACGGTGGAATTAGGCACTAGTATTTAAAGAAAAGAGACAAGGGTTTTTCATTTCATGAAATCAAAACCTCCTCCTCTTGAAAACCGTGACTCCTCCTTTTGGAAAGAGATTTTCCTTCCAATTTTGTTCATACAACTCTAGCAAGTTCATCTCTCGATTCACCCCCTCCTCGGTGCAATTCTAGAGAAAATCTTTTGGTGCTGGCTGTCAAGCAATTGGAGGGCTATTTGAGAAGTGGACACGTGAGGCTCGGGCTTGAAGCTGGGTGATTTCATTGCCTCCACGCAATGTAAGAACTCTTTTATTCATATTGCAATTTATGTGTTTTAGATTAATATACATTATTTTGAGGATCCGAGATGTATGAATTTGGTGTTTTATCACGAGTAAAATTCATACTAGATTCTAACACAACTTGGCAGTCCCAAGTCCAGTCATAACCTTAAATAAATTTCATATTGTCCCCTATACAATAAACATGGATCAACTACCCGGTTCAAATGTAGGAAGACAACATCCTTACCCCATCAGGGCAAGATGATCAAAATTCATAAGGAGGAAAGAAGTCAGGAACATATCCCGACAAGGCCATCCAAAACACAAACCTCTAAAGCCGGTCAGGACAGAGCTACAACACCTACCAAGCTCCTAAACAGCCGCTAACGAGCTCCTAAACATGGAAATAATTTTAAACCTACAAGAGGTTGAAATTAATTATCCATAAAATTAACATGACTTAAATTTATGTTAAATCTATCCCGAATTAATTTTTGACATATCCCTGGAGGAGTAGAAATTAATTTGAAACTCGTGGAGTTAATTTTAAATCTACATGAGATTGGAATTAACTTCATTAAATTTCATATGACTTAAATTCATGTTGACTAGAATTAATTTTCGGATATCCCCGTTTGATACGAGATTAATTCTAGAAATTGTAATTAATTTTAGACTTTCAATAAGTCAGAGTTAACTACTACAAATAGTCAACATAACATAAAAATCGTGTTGACTAGGATTAATTCTCTACACATCCCTGTGAGATCTAAGATTATTCAGCAATCTTAAACCTTCAAATACGTTAGATCAATTATCCCAAATACTTGGAATGACGTTAAATCCATGTCAAAAGCAACATAACGCGTAGTAAATTCACATTGCTATTAAAGATCGTTCTCGTCGAACCCCATTACGTACTCAAGTACGTGCCCAGTTCTAGGGGGCATTTGTAGACAATCAAAATTTAACAATTATTTTTAATTTAATTCAAATATTTGAACTCAAGTTAAATTAATTAAATAAATGTCGATTATAATGAGTTAAGCATGTGGCTTATTTAGTAGGTTTTGATCGGTATTCCAATAAAATCTAACACTGTGAACAAATAATGGTTCTAAATAAGCTTCATGAAATTAATTAATGTTAAAATAAGGGTTTTATATTAATTAACCCTAATTTTAAAGCCGAAATAGGGTTCCCGGAAGTTACGGGGCTGAAATTAATAAATCAAGAAAATAACGGGGTCGATATATAAATGTATTTGATCTAGAATCTTCCTATATTTTATGGTAATATGCACTACTCTCTTTCTTGGAGAAGAGGTTGTTTCCATAATATTCGACGTTTCAGATCTTACCTCAAAATCAACGACAAGATCAGAATTTATACGACGTATCAACTAAAGTGTAAGATAATATATTATAATTTTAATGTAGACTAAAGATAATCAAGTAATAGTAAATCTTTATAAATATATGATACACATGTGGAAAGATATTCACAAGAATGTCAAAACCTATATCTATATATATATATATTGACTACAATGCTATGGACGATTTGGCTCTTTTTTATACTATGTTTATAAATATAGATAAATATAGATATTCACAAGAATGTCAAAACTGATAACTATAATATGTTTAAATATAGATATAAATATAAATAATATTAGTGTAATAAATATTGACTACAATGCTATGAAGATTTGCCTCTTTTAAAAAAAAAAAAATTCATCACCATTCCTTATAAATTTAAAAATCAAACCCAAACCTCTAAATCACCGAACTCCTAACATGTTATCTCTATGAAGATTTGCTCCTTGTGGACCAGATCTACATCCAATTCAATGAGTCAAATAGACTTAAATATATAGATGCCAATGGGTCACACGCACCAAGACCATACATCAACTTGTCTCTTGTTCTCCAACTCTCGTTCCCCTATTTTGTATCTTCTTCTTATTCTTATCAAACATTGAAATGGCTACTATTAAATTTCCTCTCTATTTCTTCATTTTATCCGCCTTTATTATCTCATCAACTCTATGTATATCAAAAAATTCTTTGAACCCTACAAATTATGATACATTATCAAACGAGTTGGTCAACCAAGTTTGCAAGAATACTTCCAACTTCCAATTTTGTCAAGAGACTATCTATGCTGATCCACAAGCACCCGAAGCGGACCGGTACGTTCTTGCTTATATAACTTTCAGGAAAGCATATCAAAATGCAACAAGTACTAGCAAACACATTGTGGCTTTAATCAAGAACATGACAAATAATATGGGACATGAAAAGATTATTCAATTAGGGAGTTTGAAGGAATGCAATGGTTATTACAATGAGGCTTTGAAGGTGCTTGGGCAAGCCTTGAATGATTTAAACTCGGAGACATTTGATGGTTTGGGAGATTATGCGGTTTCTGCAGGTAACAATGCAAGAAAATGTGAACCGCTACTCAAGGATGATGAGATTCTGTCAAAGAAGAATCAGGATTTGATTAAACTTTCTGAAATTTGTAACGTTGTCTCTAAGTTGTATGATTCGGACTACGGTTCTCTCATCTAAACATTACTTCATCTTCTTGAGAGAAATGGACGAATAGTAATTGGAAATGTTCTTACTATGAGTCATGAAGTTTATTGATAGAAATATTTCAACGGTTATGATGAATTCTTAATTATATATCCCATATATCTGTACTATAAGGGTCAAATACAAGTTAAAGAGCGAAACATCATGTTCTCATTGAATAGTTAACACAATACATATATCACTTTGTTTGAAATTATATAGAATTTGGTAGTTACATATTGTTTGTCAAATATGCTAAAACTATCTATTTTGTATTTATTGAGTTTTTAAATTTGGCCTATGATTTCTTATGTGATGTGGGTGTCGATTATAATTTATTATGCGAAGATGTCATATTACACTTACTAGCTATTTCCAGATAATACCAAATTGCATTTAGCTTATTATCATTTTTATAGTAAATTTTTCATATTTAAAGGTATGTATTCAAATTAAGCATTGTATATAAAAGGAGTAAATCAAAACAAATGTCGTATGTGATCAAAAACTAGATTTAAATAAAACTAATTGGATGATAACTAAATGTAAAATAAATAATTATGTTACAAAATCAATGGCATGAAGTTGGACAATCAATACAAATTTCCAACCACCTCTAACATAAAATGAATTCGAAGTAATAGTTATTATAAACTTCTCCTAAAATTAAGGAGGCTTCAAGATCATATGCTTCATTCATTGTAACTTCCCACTTTATATATGAGATGATATAGATTTCACTTATTAATTTATCCAATTATTCTTTTTCATTTTCCTTTTCATATATATTATATTATTTAATAATTAATATTATATCAATTGTATAAAGATTAATATAAAAGCAATTATTTAATACGAATTGCATAAGTTGGATTGTACCACCACACTAATTTGCATTAAAGTATGATGTAATAGTGGTTTCAAGAATTTAGTTCAGCTTTTATTTTCTATATTTGATAGTAATGTACGTTAGTATTGGTCTTAAAGTATGATGTGTAAATATTATGTCAATATGCTCTGGACTGTTCGCCTGGCTCGTTCGATCTAAATTGAGACGAAGTCGTTTAACGATTTCCATGTTCGGCGAGCATTATTCATAATTAACTCTTCCACGATATCCTAAGGCAGAACTCGAGGGGGCATTACAGGATTTGTTTCACACTTCCTTTGCAACTAATCAAAGAATTGGCTGCACTCATTATATTTATCTTTCATAATTAATTAGTCTATATGATCATGGTTAAAATGATAAAAATCATCCCATCTTAATTTATACGCAGTAGCAAAGGACGCCAGACCATTTGGAAATGATACCGCCATCCAAAGGTTTCCACTGGGCCCATGTCCTCAGAACATGAGAATATGCATCAACAAGAGAAGGAATCATAATTTACTAACTCAACTCAATACAAAGACGATTTATGCCAGACTCGAACACCGCACAAGAATTTAAAATACTACCACAACCTCGTTAGCTCTTTTTACCGCCTGAATTATGTCCTCGAAACACTTTTTGTATATTAGTCTAACGAGGGTGGAACTATTTCCACAAATTCACACAAAAAACAATCAACAATATAAAATGGTCGATATCTATTTTGATGAATGAATGTATACTTCTTGGATGAGTTGAAATATATTCTCGGCCATCGATTTATCAAATATTTCAAACGGCAGAAGAGTATCCAATTCAATTCTTTGGGTCCACCGTGGGCGACAAACGCTCCATCCACCCAATAAATAAAACAAGAAGAAGCAACAAATCTGCGGTCTGCACCAAATGCCTAAACCATTCAAAATATTTCAATTTCCCGCTCATTTTCCCCCTAATGCTCAAACCAAATCTTTCTCAAATCTCCGACATATTTTACAAACCTAAAAACCTCGTACGTGTCCCTTACAATGTCCACGTCATCAGTCCACCGTCTCAAAGACCGCGGCGGCGCCACCACCAAATCAATGAAACCACTAACCCCATTTCCTGAAAAAGCCTCTCGTCTCCAGAAATCCTCATCCGGCAAAGAAAACCCCCCTCAGCGTTGCGCGTCTCTTCCACGCGCCTCCTCTGTCACCAGAACAAAGCCAATGATGGTTTCCATGCCTCGTATGGATAAGGCATCGGGGTTTAGAGGAGGGGTGAAGGGAGACGGTAATGAGGCCTTGGCGCGTATCGATAAGGCCACGGGGATGAGAGGAGGGGTGAAAAGGGAGGATAATGAGGCTTGTATCAATAAGGCCTCGGGTATGAGAGGAGGGGTTAATGAGGCGCGTGCTAGGTGGTCAGCTTCTTCAGTTGTGTCCAGAGGTAGGAGTTGTAGTCCTTCGGAGTATACGAGGGTTTTGTCGGATATCAAGAAGGGGGGGTCTAGGATTTCGATTCATAGAGTGGTTGGTGAGAAAAAGGGTGTGTTTGATAGGTTAAGTGTTAGCAAGAAAAGTAGTGAAAGTGGTAAGTGGGGTTCGGAGAAATTTGATAAAAATGGTGCACTTGTACATGGTTTGAAGTCGCTAGAGAATAAGAAGTTGGGTTCGAGAGTTGTGGGAAATGGTGAGGGAAGTAGTCTTGGTTTCAGCCATATTGAGATAAATTTGAATGAGGGAATTGATTCTGGTGATAAAGGTCGAGTCTTGGAGCAATTGAAGGTGCGAAATTGTGTTGAAAAGAGGGTAAATTTGTTGGGTTTGGAGGAGTCGAGGTTGAGTGTTGATGTGGATTCGAGGGACAAGAATTGTGTCCCTCGATCAACAGAAATGAAATCTGGCGATGAGTCTACTTTGAATGGTAATGGTGAATTAAGTGAGCAAAGTGGTACATTTGCAGAAGCTAAAATGAGGTATTCCGTTGGGAATATTGTAGAATCGTTGAAATCAAAAGAGTTGATTGGGAACAACCATGGGGATTTAACTGAAAAAAATGATGTGTTTGAGGACGTGAAGGTGATAACGAATAGTGAGAAGAGTGATAAATTGACTTCTAAAGGATCAAGGCTGGTGGGTAGATCAAGTGGTTTGAAGGAGAAAGCGGTTATTGGAGAAGGGAAGGATAGTAATTTGAGTGTGAAGAGGTACCCAAGTAAGCTTCATGAAAAGCTTGCATTTTTGGAAGGTAAAGTAAAGAAAATTGCTTCGGATATTAAGCAGACAAAGGAGATGTTGGACTTGAACAACCCTGATGCTTCTAAGGTGATATTATCTGATATTCAGGAGAAGATATCGGGGATTGAGAAAGCAATGGGTAATGTTATTAGTGTGGGTAATGCCAATGTTGGAGTAATGAAAGACGATGGAAAGGTAACAGAGTCGACTAAGCAAGAGGAAATGCAAGTTGGTGACGGGAAAAGATCAGTGAAGGGATTGAGTGTCCAGGAGTTAGAGGCGAGATTATTTCCTCATCAGAAATTCCTCAAGGACCGGACATCTCTAAATCCATCCTTGGAGATGTCTCAGATTGATGAATCGAGAGAAAATGGGTCAACTCGGAATCAGAAACAACAGGACAAGGCCACGAGTATTGAGCCTATTGCATTGGAGATCCTGGAATCATTGAAAAGTGAACAATCTGGTATTCCAATTGAATACAAAAATGAAGACACTGAAAGTAGTGAGGGTGCTGCACATGGGAAGAATTCTGCAAGTTTAATTGCTTGTCAGAATAATTTTGATTTTTTACTGACTGCTAATGAAAAGCTGGAAGAGTTTGATGAACAAGAGATTACATCTAGGATGGTAATCGACGAAGATAATGAGAATAGTTGTGCATATATGTTAAAAGAGATCGGGCACAAAATTTCAACAGGAGGGTGGTTTGTATCAGAGGGAGAAGCAGTTCTACTTGCACACAATGATGGTTCATGCTCCTATTATGATATTACCAACTGCGAGGTAGTGATCCAGACACTTATAATAATTTTTGTTCTGTTATTTCAAAACATAGTTGGCCTCCTGGTGCTCATTTACAAGTGAGAAACATGCTTTTCGGGGCTTTATATTTTCATTATGCAGCCATCTGATTTACAGCGTATTTCTTTCCTGATGCCTTCGTTATTAGTTTGACATTTCAGTGATTTTTGTTTCGAACCATGGATCTATAGTAGATTGGATGCATCTTTCAATGCACATGAATATGATTTGAATTAATTATTTACAAAGGAAAGCCCTTTGATGACAGCATTCATAGAAGAGCCAACATAATGCTTGTCTTCTTCTTAAAAGATTTTAGTTTAGATGTAAAATGAGCTCCTATTCCTAAGAAAATGTTAATTTAGATGTAAAATGACCACCAATCCCGGAGAACTAAATTATTTTATGTGGTACATTATGCTGAAAACTTTTGAGTTTGAATTAGTTGACATATGCAGACATTATTAGTTTTCGGCAGACTATCGTGATCAACTTGAGTTTCAAAGCTTCTGCAAGGAAAATTTTCATGTACAAGCCGCATATTTTCTGTTGATTTTTTTATACAACTCACAATAACTATGTGAAAACTCAGTTTAGTATCAGTTGTTATCATCTTTATAGCTAATTTTGCAATTTGATGCATAATTCTGCTTTTTTTCTTCGCTTTTCAGGCTAAGGCTGAATATAAACCGCCTGCTGGAATTTCCCCGAACATGTGGCGAGATTGTTGGATTGTACGTGCTCCAAGTGCTGATGGCTGTGCTGGAAGATATGTTGTTGCAGCATCTGCTGGGAATTCCCTTGAGGCTGGCTTTTGTTCATGGGATTTCTATTTAAAAGATGTAAGAGCCGTTCATGTTGAGGATGGAACCACTAATGTGCGTACTGCTTTAGCTGATTTACCGAATAACACCATGCGTCGAAGAAATACTCTTTCTTCTATCATGTCCCCTGAGCATCAGCAGTGGTTTTACAGACCTTGTGGACCACTCATTGTATCAACAGCAAGTTGTCAGAGGTCAGTCAAGGTTTATGACATTCGTGATGGAGAACATGTCATGAGATGGGAGTTGCAGAAGCCTGTGGCAACAATGGAATACTCGAGCCCTCTGCAATGGAGGAATAAAGGAAAAGTGGTTGTGGCGGAATCAGAAACCATATCTCTGTATGATGTGAGTTCTCTGAGTCCCCAACCATTACTCTCTGTTTCTTCAAGTAACCGGAAGATTACTGCCCTTCATGTGAATAATACAGATGCCGAGTTGGGTGGAGGAGTTCGTCAAAGGTAACTTTGTACTCCCATTTTATATAGATGTCCCTGTACTCGAGAAAACAGTTTAAATCTTCTATCTTTCTAACGTACCTTTGCACTCGTCTGAGTTTGAACCTTTGCCATCAAAGTATGTCTCATGGAATGGTAGTTTAACTGCCTTCACTGCTTTACAATGCAAACATTGTTTATATTGATTCGCCAACCTGTTTAATTCTAAGAAGCTACATGGTTCGTATCTGAAGCTGGTTCATAGGTGAGACTGACTTCCCCAGGTTTTCAGATGATTTATGACGCTATCATTGCGTTATTCTTGTGTACTTAGAAATAAAATCAGATGAACGTGATGTAGAAGGATAACTTCCTCTTACATTTTGAACATTAATATATGATGCAACATGAATGTTTTAATAGGGCATAGAACTAGCAAATTGCTAAAATATATTACTCTATTCTTTTCGATTCCCACCATTGATGAATATTTTTGCACATTATACCATTTTTCTATATTTTCTAGATTAAGAAATGTTGTTAGGAGAATAGGTTATAGGTAGATCTATTTAAGTACATGCTAAGTGCAGGAATATATTACTAACTGCATATTCGATATTTGGCTGCAGAGTTAGTTCATCTGAAGTTGAAGGAAACGATGGTGTGTTCTGCACTGCCGACTCCATTAATGTGCTAGATTTTCGGCAGCCATCTGGTATAGGCCTCAAGATACCTAGAGTGGGTGTGGATGTGCAATCAACTTTCTCTCGTGGAGACTCTGTCCTGCTCGGCTGCACTAGTTTGAAGTCAGCTGGGAAAAAGCAGTTCTCGTCCCAAATCCAACAATTCTCATTGCGAAAGCAGGGGCTTTCAAGCGCCTATGTGTTACCTGATTCTAATGCACACCCTCATTACAAAGCTATAACACAGGTTTGGGGGAACTCAAACCTTGTCATGGGTGTATGCGGCCTCGGATTGTGCGTTTATGATTCTTCAAAAGATGAAGTATTGCCTCCATATACAATGGATTCTTCCCAGATGAATAACGTGAAAGAGGTTATTGGACCAGATGACTTATACTATCCATCTTTTGATTACATGGCATCTCAGGTTCTTCTCATCTCTAGAGATCGTCCAGCTTTGTGGCGCTATTTGTCATAGATAGCTGTGTGGGTCAAAGCTTTTTTTATCCTTCTATCTTTTGTTCACTTGTATTAAGACTGCTAAGGTATGTTAGTAGTAACGATCATGGTTCAAAGTTTCGTTTTTAGATATAGTTTTGAAATGATAAAAATGAATAATGTTTCGATTAAAAACATTGCAGAAATATTTGAGAAATGATTTAAAATTTTGAAAACTCAAGATAAGTTACATATACTAAAATATGTTTGTATAAATATAGATATCATAACAAATTATAAATATTCAATATCATTTACTAAATTAAAATAAAATAAAACATTTTGAAATTAATGTTAGGTAATTTAAAATGATTGAAATCAATTTTGATAGAAATTCTAGTCTTTAATAAAATAGTACTCCTTCCATCTCTAAGTTATAGTCAAATTTTAATTTTCGGATCAAATTTTGAAAACTTTGACCATGAATTCTTATTAGCCGATAATAAATAATATAGTCATGTGGGATTTTGTTAGATTCATTTCAATATATATTTTTAAAATATCAACTTTTTATAATTTTTACAAGTGTAGAATTAGAGATATTTACGTTTTAAGTCGTATTCGAGATCGTCAAAGTAAGACGCTGACTACGCATTTAGGGGACAGGAGTAGTAAAGATAGTCGCCCTAATCAGCTTGATACACATTCTCGAGATTTATCTCCTCCGTGGAACTTTAGCAACGTTTATTTCAATAATCTTTTTTTGAAAACTATAGAAATTATTTGTTTTCATAATTTAATTACCTTGGTGTTTCCTCCACTAAATATGTGAATATGTTTTTTGACGTTGATTAATACTTATTTAACAAGTTCTGGAATAAAACATGGATGATTTAGAATGAAAATCATTATTTTTATCCCGTTTTGGAAATAATATCGAGTGGAATACCTAAATTGTCCCAAAAGATATTTGATACCTCAGATCTTTTACTCATTCTTAAAAGATTGAAGCATTTTCGATATACATTTTAAACTTAATCTATGGATATTTTTTGTTTATTATATAATACTTTACGAAAATCATATCAATGAAATGCTAATCTAACTCTTCCATTGATATACTTTTTCATCAAATATTATACAACACAAAGAAATATATTTAAGCTTAAAGTTTAAAAAGTACAACTATCAAAAAACAAAAACATAATCTTTTATAACGAAGGAGTAATTTACAAGTATATAACTAAAATATATTGTAAAGTGTAACATAAGAAATATATTATATCTAACTACTACTAATGTTTTTATTATCCTGTAATCAATGAAAATTGTACAATCAATAATTTTTAATAAAATATTTTTCTTTTCAAAATAATCAAATAAATCGGTATCTAATCTGGTATATATATATATATATATATAATATCTTCATAAATAGAATTATTTTAATAATATACTTATAAAGTGTAACATAAGAAATATATATCTATATATATTCATAAATAGAATGATTTTAATAATATATGATAGTAAAATATAAGAAATATATATCTATATATATATTATATCGGATCTTCAAGAATGTATTAAAATCTGTTGAAGGCTCATATATATATGATGGACTTGTTATAAATTGTTTAAGACAATATAGATCTTTAGAAAATGGCTACTACCCCTTTGTGAGACTTTTGTTACATAATTTATTTAGTTTATTGCATTAGTTATATTCATAAGCAACAAAACTGTTTAAGCGAGACATCACAATGTTACCTTGAGGAATGATCTTTCTTTGGGTACTTCTCCTGTTCTGAAGTTTTCCATTGCAAATCAAAAATGATGACCTTGAGTTCACCTCAAGCTTCAAGAGAGACTTTATAGTTGGAAATTTCGAGAAAATATATTTTTATACAACTACCCTATTGTTACTTTTAAGTTAGATTACAAGTTTCTTCAGTGTATTTAATCATGAAGTATCTTTCCGGGTATTGCAAAGATAATAATTATCAATGTATGTGGTCTATATCCCCATATGGTATTATTTAATATCTCGCAGCCAAATTGTAGTCAAGCATGATTGGAGTAAGCACTTGTATCAATTATTCACGCACTCTTCATGGACTATGAAATGAAATATACTGATTACGTATCAAAATTTTCTTTTTATATAATGATCAATATAATTTTATCTCGATCTTTAAGCACTTTTATCATTTAATAAAGTATTTTTCATTTTCATGATTAAGTGATTATCAAAATAGTTTGACAGTACTTTAGAATATATTAATGATTACTTAACCCATTAATAAAATATTTTACTTTCATAATTTAATAATTAAATTGGAACGTTGTATATAAAGTTATAAAACACGAGAGGATGACCTATAGTCGCTAAAAAGTTAATTAATAAATACACTATATCTATCATCATCATGCACTCTAAGTCAATAGACATCCTTTTTCATTATAAATTAAAATATTATATGTATGCCTGACTCAAAGTTAGTGAAAGAAGTCGCCTAACCGTGATGTCAGTAGACATATGAGAGGCACAATAGTTCCATCTCTAAATCTCATCCCAAACAAATGACGCCTACCTCAATATGTTTGGAACGCCATAAAAACCGACATGGGCAAGTGTGTAAAGAGATCGACTATCACAAGATAATCGAACAAGATCAATCTTAGAAACAATTAAGACCCACCAACAAACCTTGAGCCATTTAACTCACAGCGTATATTAGCGAACGAATCCAGCATTTCGCCTTTAGGAAGATAATCTTTTAAAACAAGCTTCCTTTCTTTTGGCTTTCCAAGAATCGGAGAACCACCAAGAAAAACAAGCCACCACGTAATCGACCACGTGTCATCTGGACAACCGCCCAATCAATCATTACCAACCGTAAAGATTCAAGTCGTAATCTAACGCAACAAAATACCTCACCCGGAGAGACTCCTTAGATAACGCATCACTGAAAGTCGCGTGATCCCAAATAAGCCTGTCTCAAGGCTTCGCAGAACCGAGATAGTATACAGAAACGTAATATGCCAAATCGCACCTGTATAGATAGTAAAGAAGGCGACTCAACCACCCCCTCGTACTTCTCAACCATTCTCGAGCAAAGTACCGGGTGGATTCGCCTAACTTGCGATTGTTCCATAGGAAACCTCAGTTCTAATCTCTGTTTCTTCACTTAAATATACTGATAAAGAAACAAATCAATTTATTTTCATTTTAAGGAATATTTTCAATATTTGATCTTCTTCAACAATAATTTGACACTTACACATATATATTAACGAATCACCCATTGTAATGAGACCAAAATTGATGAATATATAAGGAAATATCTCACAAGATTCTATTTCGAACATGGACATAAATTTGATGCACCAGATATGGGTAATACTTTTTATAAGCTTGAAATATGTTTTGGGAACACTTTTATCTTTTATCGAATTTTGCTATCCATCTTTGATTACTTCGGGGCATCTCAGTTCTCTTTGATCGCAGAGATCAGTCTCAAATTTCAGGCGCTTATTTAGAGATAGTCATGTTGGGTCAACTTTTTTTATCCTCTATCTTTTGTTCACTTGTATTAAGATCTGCTAAGGTATGTTAGTAGTAATCATCATGGTTCAAAGTTTCTGCTTTTAGATATAGTTTTGAAATGATAAAATGAATAATGTTTCATTAAAATATCAGTAAATATTTGAGAAATGATTTAAAATTTGAAAACTCAAGATAAGTTATACATACTAAAATATGTTTTGTGTAAATATAGATATCATAACAAATTATAATATTCGTCATCATTTACTAAATTAAAATAAAATAAAATATTTTGGAAATTAATGTTATGTAATTTAAAATGATTGAAATCAATTTTGATAGAAATTTAGTCTTTTAAATAAAATAGTACTCCTTCCATTCTAAGCAGAATAAATGTACCTTTTCGATCAAATTTTGAAAACTTGACCATGAATTTTATTAGTCGATAATAAATAATATACTACATTTGTTAGATTCATTTCAATATATTTTTTAAAATATCAACTTTTATAATTTTTGCTAAGTGTAGAATTAGATATTTACATGTTTTTAAAATGTGAGATCATTAAAAGCAAGACGCGACTACGATTTGTGGATGGAAAGTGAGTAGTAAGATAGTCGTCATATATCTCTGCCCTCGACTTGATAATACTCGAGATTTATCTCTCCGTGGAATCCTGAAAACGGTTTATTTCACACCTTTTTTTTTTGAAAAACGATATAGAAATTATTTGTTTTTCATAATTTACTAATTTTGTGTTTCCTCCACTAAATATGTAAATATGTTTTGGACGTTGATTATTACTACTAACAAGTTCTTGAATAAAACATGGATGATTTAGAATGAAATCAATACATTTTATCCCGCTTGGAAATAATATCTGAGTGGAATACCAAATTGTCCCAAAGATATTTGATATTCGCATCTTTTACTATTCTAAAGATTGCTTGACTTTGATATTATACATTTTAAACTTTAACTGCCGATATTTTGTTTATATTATATATCACTTTACTAAAATTATATCAGAAAATACAATTCAAATCTTTCCATCGATATACTTTTCATCAAATACAGTACCACAAAGAAATATATTTAAGCTTAAAGTTTAAAAATACAACCATCAAAAGTCAAAGTGACAATCTTTTAGGAACGAGTTTGTTAATTTCTTTACAAGTATATAACTAAAATATACGTAAAAGGTAACATAAGAAATATATTATATCTAACGACATCAATAACCCTAATATTATCCTAATTCAATGAAAATTGTACAATCAATAATTTTTTAATAAAATATTTTTCTTTTCAAAATAATCAAATAAATCGGCATTTAATCTGAAGATATATATATATATATATAATATCTTCATAAATAGAATGATTTTAATAATATACTTATAAAGTAATATAAGAAATATATATCTATATATATAATATCTTCATAAATAGAATTATTTAATAATATATGATAAGTGTAAATATAAGAAATATATATCTATATATATATTATATCGATCTTCATAAATAGAATGTATTAAAATTGTTGAAGGCCTATATATATGATGGACTTGTTATAAATTATTTAAGATCAACATTATAGATCTTTAGAAAAATGGCTACATTACTCCTCAGAGACTTTGTTACACTTTATTTATTTATTGCATTAGTTATTCAGCAAGCAATGCAAACTGTTAAGCGAGACGAATACAATGTTACCTTGAGAATGATCTCGGTACTTCTCCTGTTCTGAAGTTTACTGCAAATCAAAAAATGATGACCTTGAGTTCAATTTCTCAAGCCTTAAAGAGACTTATATAGTTGGAAATTCGAGAAATATATTTTATACAACTGAATTCTATTGTTACTTCTTTTTGGTTAGATTACAAGTCTTTCAGTGTATTTAATCATGAAGACTCTTTCCGGCATTGTAAAGATAATAATTATCAATGTATGTGGTCTATATCCTTACATGGTATTATTTTAATATCTCGCAAGCCAAATTGCAATACATGATTGGGAGTAGCACTTGTATCAATTATTCACAAATTTCAAGACTATGAAAATGAAATATAGTTGATTATGTATTAAAATTTTCTTTTTTTATATACGATTTCAATATATTTTATTGATCTTTACACTTTTATCATTTAATAAAGTATTTTCATTATGATTAAGTGATTAATAAAATAGTTTTGATAAAGTACTTTAGAATATATTAATGATACATTAGCCATTAATAAAATATTTACTTCTTTCATACTTAATAATTAAATTGGAACGTAGGAGATAAAGAGTAAACATGCAGAGGATGATCAAGAGGCCGCTAAAAAGTCATGGCCTTAATAACACACTCATATTCATCATTGATCATGACCTGAAGTCAATAGACATCTTTTTCATTATAAATTATATGTATGCCTGTCAAAAGTAGTGTTGTCACTAACCGTGGATGCCGTATATACGGTAATAATAGTTCCATCTCAATCTCATCCCAAACAAACGACGCCACCCCTAATAATATGTTGGAACGCCAAAAACCGACTATGGGTGTGTAAAGCAAGACCGACTGTGGTCAAGACACCGAACAAGATCAATCTTAGAAACAATTAAGACCCACCAACAAACCTTTGAGCCATTTCAAACTGTGCAAGTGCTTAACTTAACGGTACCTGCCTTCAGAGAAGATAACTAAAACAGCCTTCTTTCTTAGTTTCAAGAAATCGAGAACCACCAAGAAAAACAAGCCACCACGTGACCCACCTATTTGTCATCTATGACAACCTACCAATCGTAATCACAATCAACCAGAAGATCTCGTCGACCTAACGCGAACAAAATACTTGACCCGAGAATTTTAGATAACGCATCACTCGAAAGCTCTGATCCCAAATGTCGGGTCTCAAAGCCACAGAACTGAGATATATGAATGTAATATGCCAAATCGCACCTGTATAGATGTGCAAGAAGATCAACCAATCTCCCACTTCACCATTCTCGGTAGCAAAAAGCATCAGACCGCCAATCTCAGATTTGTTCCATAGAAAACTCCGCAAAGTTCCCACCTTCAAGCTTTCTTCAACAATTTAAACATAACGATAAAGAAACAAGAATTTATTTCAATTCTCCTGAATGCATATGTACTATGTCAAACATGTTTTGGAACACTTTATCTATCGAATTTGCTATTCATCTGATTACTTGGCCCTGTGTTCTTTCCTCTATCCCTATATCGTCCTTCAGCCTTTGTGGCGTTTATTTGTCGAGATAGTTGCTGGTCAACGCTTTTTTTATCCTTCATCTTTGTTCACCATTAAGATCATAAGGTATGTTAGTAGTAACGACTATGGTTCAAAGTTTCTTTTAGATAGTTTTGAAATGATAAAATGAATAATGTTTCGATTAAAACATTTAAATATTTGAGAAATGATTTAAAATTTTGAAAACTCAAGATAAGTTACATATACTAAAATATGTTTGTATAAATATAGATATCATAACAAATTATAAATATTCAATATCATTTACTAAATTAAAATAAAAATAAAATATTGGAATTAATGTTATGTAATTTAAAATGATTGAAATCAATTTTTGAGGAAATTTAGTCTTTTTAAATAAATAGTACTCCTTCCATCTAAGTTATAGTCAAATTTTAATTTCTTTTGATCAAATTTGAAAACTTTGATCATGAATTTTATTAGTCGATAATAAATAATATGGGTCATGATTTGTTAGATTCATTTCAATATGTATATTTTAAAATATCAACTTTTATAATTTTACAAGTGTAGAATTAGAGATATTTACGTTTTAAGTCAGACTGAGACGCTAAAAGTAAGATGCCACTCATGAGCCAGTACTATGAAAGAGTAAGATAGTCGCTCGTCAGATATCTGGCCCCCGACTGGGCTGGGATACACATTCTCGAGATTTATCTCCATAATCCTGCAGCAACGTTTATTTCACACCTTTTTTTGAAAACTATATAGAACATTAAGCTATAATTTAATTAATTTGCGCCTCCACTCAAATATGGAATATGTTTTTGGACGTTGATTATTACTTACATTAACAAGTTCTAACAAAATGGATGACGAATTTGAAAATCAATACATTTTATCCCGCTTTTGGAAATAATATCGTAGGAATAATGTAAATTGTCCTAAAAGATATTTGATACCGTATCTTTTGCATTTTCATTTAAAAGACAGTTTTTGACTTTCGATATATACATTTTAAACTAATCTGTGGATATTTTTGTTTATATTATATAATACTTTATGAAAACTATATCAATGAAAATACACCAACTTCTTCATTGATATACTTTCATCAAATATTATACAAACAATGTTAAATATATTAAGCTAAAGTTTAAAAAATACACCATCAAAAACAAAAGCTGACAATCTTTTAATCCGAAGGAGTAATTTTTACAAGTATATAACCAAAATATACGTAAAGTGTAACATAAGAAATATTATATCTAATCTATGGTTCTTAATAACTTGGGTGATTATCCGACCAATGAAAATTGTACAATCAATAATTTTTTAATAAAATATTTTTTCTTTTCAAAATAATCAAATAAATCGAGATTTGTGAGTATATATATATATATATATATAATATCTTCATAAATAGAATGATTTTAATAATATACCTATAAAGTACGATAAGAAATATATATCTATATATAATACTTCCTCTATAAATAGAATGATTTTAATAATATATGATAAAGAAATATAAGAAATATATATCTATATATATATTATATCGGACTTTCATAAATAGAATGTATTAAAAATTGTTGAAGGCCTATATATATGATGGACTTGTTATAAATTATTTAAGATTAACATTAGATCTTTAGAAAATGGCTACTACTCCCTTTTGTGAGATCTTTGTTACATAATTTATTTAGTTTATTGTATTAGTTATATTCAGCAAGCAAATGCAAAAACTGTTTAAGGAGACGAATACAATGTTACCTGAGGAATGATCTTTCGGGTACTTCTCCTGTTCTGAAGTTTCATTGCACTCTAAAAATGATGACCTTGAGTTCAATTCCTCAAGCTTCAAAGAGACTTATAGTTGGAAATTTCGAGAAAAATATATTTTATACAACTGAATTTCTATTGTTACTTCTTTTTGGTTAGATTACAAGCCTTCTTTCAGTGTATTTACCATGAAGACCTTTTCCTGGTATTGCAAAGATAATTATCAACATGGTCTATATCCCCATGGTATTATTTTAATATTCGCAGCCAAATTGTAGTCAAGCATGATTGGGAGTAGCACTTGTATCACTATTCACGCACTCTTCATAGAATATAAAAATAAAATATACTTGATCATGTATCAAAATTTCTTTTTTTATATATGATTTTAATATAATTTTATCTTGATCGTTACATCTTTATCCTTTAATAAAGTATTTTTTATTTTCATAATTAAGTGATTAATTAAAATAATTTTGATAAAGTACTTTTAGAATATATTAATGATATTACTGCTTCATTAATAAAATATTTACTTTCATAATTACTACTAAATTGGAACGTCAGAGTATAAAGTTATAAACATGAGAGGATGATCAAGTTAGTCGCTAAAAGTGTTAGTTCAATAGTCACAATTATTCATCATTGATCACGACCCCGAAGTCAATGTATTATCCTTTTTCATTATAACAAATTATTATATGTATGCCGACTCAAAAGTAGTAAAAAGAAGTCGTACTAACTGTGGATGTGAGATATACGAGAGGCAATAATAGTTCTATCCTAATCTCATCCCAAACAAATGACACTACCTCAATATGTTTGAACGTCATAAAAATCGATTATAAGGCGTGTAAAGTGCATCGACTATCACAAGACAATCGAACAAAGATCAATCTTAGAAACACCACATTCCACCAACAAACCTTGAGCCATTTCAACTCACGTAAGGGCGCTTAAACGAACGGTACTGCCTTCAGAGAAGATAACGGTCAGCTTCTTTTCTTAGTTTTCAAGAAATCGAGAACCACCAAGAAAAACAAGCCACCACGTAATCGAACTACGTACATCGGACAATCAAGCCCAATCGTAATCACACCAACCGTAAAAGATTCAAGTCGTAATCAACGCAACAAAATACTCAATTCGGAGAATTTTTAGATAACGACCACTGAAAGTCGCATCCCGCCGTCGGGTCTCTTGGCCAAGTAGAATCAGATAGTTATGAATGTAATATGCCAAATCGCATCGCGGTATAGATGTAAGAAGGCGACCAACCAATTCTGCATTTCTCACCATTTCAGCAGCACGTGATTCGCCTAACTGTGATTTGTTCCATGTGAAACTGTGTCTCCCACCTTCTGCTTTTCAACAATTTTTAAATATACTGTATAAAGAAACAAATCAGCTATTTTCATTTCAAGGAATATCTTTCAATATTTGATCTTCAACAATAATGACACTTTGCACATATACAATTAATCAATTCATCAGACGAGACCAAAATTCATGAATATATAAGGAAATATCTCACAAGATTCTATTTCGAATAATGGACATAAATTTGATGGACCGTGAGCATGGGTACTTATGTTGAAACATGTTTTGAACACTTTATCTATCGAATTTTGCTATCCATCTTTTGATTACTTGGCATTCAGTTCTTCATCTCCGTAGATCGCCCGTACCAGGGCGCTTATTTGTCGTAGATACTATGCTGGGTCAACGCTTTTTTATCCTTCTATCTTTTGTTCATCAGACAAGACCGCTAAGGTATGTTAGTAGTAACGATCATGGTTCAAAGTTTCTGCTTTTAGATATAGTTTCAAATGATAAAATGAATAATGTTTCGATTAAAAACATTAAGTAAATATTTGAGAAATGATTTAGTAAAATTTTGAAACTCAAGATAAGTTACACATACTAAAATAATATGTTTGTATAAATATAGATATCATAACAAATTATAAATATTCAATATCATTTACTAAATTAAAATAAAATAAAACATTTTGAAATTAATGTTAGGTAATTTAAAATGATTGAAATCAATTTTTGATATAAATTAGGTCTTTTAATAAAATAGTACTCCTTCCATTCTGTTATAGTCAATTTAATTTTTCGATCAAATTTTTGAAAACTTTGACCATGAATTCTTATTAGAATGAGCACAAATAATATAGTCATGCCAGATTTTGTTAGATCTTATTTCAATATATATTTTTGAAATATCAACTTTATAATTTTGCCAAGTGTAGAATTGTAGATATTTAATGCCGCTGGCTCGAGATCGTCAAAAGTAAAGACGCGACTCACGATTTAAGTGATTTATGAGTAAAAGATAGTCGCTCGTTGTATATCTCGCCCCCCTGATCTGACATTCGAGATTTATCTCTCCGTGAATTCCGCAGCAAATCTGTTTTTCATTTCACCTTTTTTTTTTGAAAAACGATATAGAAATTATTTGTTTTTCATAATTTAATTAATTTTGGTGTTTCCTCCACTAAATATGTGAATATGTTTTTGGACGTTGATTATTACTTACATTTAACAAGTTCTTGGAATAAAACATGGATGATTTAGAATGAAAATCAATACATTTTATCCCGTTTTGGAAATAATATCGAGTGGAATACGAAATTGTCCCAAAAGATATTTGATATCTGCATCTTTTACTGGTTTTAAAAGATACAGTTTTTAACTTTGATATATACATTTTAAACTTTAACGGTGAATATTGCTTATATTATATAATACTTTAAAATTATATCAACGAAAATACAATTCAACTCTTTCCATTGATATACTTTTCATCAAATATTATACAACACAAAGAAATATATTTAAGCTTAAAGTTTAAAAAATACAACTATCAAAAAGTCAAAAGTGGACAATCTTTTAGGAACGGAAGGAGTAATTCTTTACAAGTATATAACTAAAATATACGGTAAAGTGTAACATAAGAAATATATTATATCTAACGATGGCTCAATAACCTGGTGACATCTGACCAATGAAAATTGTACAATCAATAATTTTTTTAATAAAATATTTTTCTTTTAAATGATCAAATAAATTGAGATTTAATGGAGTATATATATATATATATATAATATCTTCATAAATAGAATGATTTTAATAATATACTATAAAGTGTAAATATACAGTATATCTATATAATATTCTCATAAATAATGATTTTAATAATATATGATAAAACAGAATATAAGAAATATATATTCATATATATATTATATCGTATCTTTATAAATAGAATGTATTAAAGTTGTTGAAGGCCTATATATATGATGGACTTGTTATAAATTATTTAAGATCAACATTATAGATCTTTAGAAAAATGGCTACTACTAACTTTGTGAGACTTTGTTACATAATTTATTTAGTTTATTGCATTAGTTATATTCAGCAAGCAAATGCAAAACTGTTAAGCGAGACGAATACAATGTTACCTTGAGGAATGACTTTTCGGGTAATTTCTCCTGTTCTGAAAGTTTCATTGCAAATCAAAAATGATGACCTTGGAGTTCAATTTCTCGCTTCAAGAGACGAGAGAAGGGAAATTCTGAGAAAATATATTTATACAACTGAATTTACATTTTTTGTTAGATTACAAGCCTTCTTTCAGTGTATTTAATCATGAAGACCTTCCGGGTATTGCAAAGATACTATCAATGTATGTGGTCTATATCCTCATATGGTATTATTTTAATATCTCGCAGCCAACAGTAGTCAAGATGATTGGGAGTAGCACTTGTATCACTATTCACGCACTTTCATAGACTATGAAAATGAAATATACTGACATGATCAAAATTTTCTTTTTATATATGATTTCAATATAATTTATCTTGATCTTTACACTTTTATCATTTAATAAAAGATTTTATTTTCATGATTAAGGATTAATTAAAATAGTTTTGATAAAGTACTTTTGTGAATATATTAATGATATTTAAGCCATTAATAAAATATTTTACTTTCATAATTAATAACAAATCGAACGCAGTATATAAAGTAAAGTTATAAACATGAGAGGATGATCAAGTATAGTCGCTAAAAGTCATAATTAATAGTCAATTTTTTATCTATCATTGATCATGACCCTGAAGTCAATAGACATCCTTTTTTCATTATAACAAATTATTATATGTATGCCTGGCTCAAAAGTAGTAAAAGAGCCGCCTAATCATGTCGATATATTACGAGGCAATAATACCTATCCTAATCTCATCCCAAACAAACGACAAATTTACCTCAATATGTTTTAACGCCTATAAAACCGGATTATGAGCAGTGTAAAGAGACTGACCATCACAAGATACCGAACAAAGATCAACTTAGAAACACCAAGACCACCAACAAACCTTTGAGCCATTTCAACTCACGTGCGGCGCTAACTAACGGTACTCGCCTTCCGAGAGGAAGATAATCCAAATGGGGCTCTTCTCTTCTTAGTTTTCCAAGAAATCGGAGAACCAACAAAGAAAAAACAAGCCACCAATGCATCGACCCACGTGTCATCTGACAACCTGCCCAATCGTAATCACACCAACCGTAAAGATTCAAGTCAATCGAACGCTAACAAAATACCTCCTCGACCTCGAGAATTTTTAGATAACGACTGACTGAAAGCTGCATCTCAATGGGGTCGGTCTCGCTTCCGCAGAACCGAGATAGTATATGAACGTAATACGCCAAATCGGTTCAGTATAGGATAAAGAAGCGCGACCAACCAAATTTCCGCATCGCCACCATTCTCGAGCAACCACTGCGGATTCTATTTAACCAGGATTTCGCCCATAGAAAACTGGTGTCTCCCACCTTCTGCTTTCAATTTAAATATACTGTAGTAAAAGAAACAAATTCCATTTATTTTCATTTCAAGGAATATCTTTCAATATTTGATCTTCAACAATAATGACACTTTACACATATATACATTAACTAATCAATCTATCAGACGAGACCAAAATTCATGAATATATAAGGAAATATCTCACAAGACTTATTTCGAATGACATAAATTTGACGCACTGTGATATTTGGTACTTACGTTGAAACATGTTTGGAACACTTATCTATCGAATTTTGCTATCCATCTTTGATTACTTGGCATCTCAGGTTCTTCCTTTATCCCGAGATCGCCCACCAGGGCTTATTTGTCGTAGATAGTTGCGTATCAACGCTTTTTTATCCTTCTGGCCCTTTTGTCTAATTAGATTAAGACCTGCCATGTACAAGAAAATTTATCAGCGGTTCAAAGTTTTGTTTTTAGATATAGTTTTGAAATGATAAAATGAATAATGCTTCGATTAAAAACATTAAGTAAATATTTGAAAAATGATTTAAAATTTTGGAAATTCAAGATAAGTTACATACTAAAATATGTTTGTATAAATATAGATATCATAACAAATTATAAATATTCAATATCATTACTAAATTAAAATAAAATAAAATATTTGGAAATTACTGTTATGTAATTTAAAATGATTGAAATCAATTTTTGATAGAAATTTGTCTTTTAAATAAATAGTACTCTTCCATCTTGTTATAGTCAAATTTATCACTGATCAAATTTTTGAAAACTTTGGACCATGAATTTATTAGCCGATGCTAACATTATAGTCACAAGGATTTTGTTAGATTCATTTCAATATATATTTTTAAAATATCAACTTTTATAATTTTACAAGTAATTGTGGTATATTTACGCTTTTTAAGTCGTGTCTTCGAGATCGTACAAAAGTAAGATGACTATGATTTGTGGATGGAGTAGTAAAGATAGTCGCTCGTTGTATATCTCTGCCCCCGACCGCTTGATAATATTCTCGAGATTCACCTCCTCCGTGAATCCTGCAGCAATCTGCTTATTTCACACTTTTTTTTTGAAAACGATATATAGAAATTATTTGTTTTTCATAATAATTAATTTTGCAAGTTTCTCCACTAAATATGTGAATATGTTTTTGACGTTGATTATTACTACATTTAATGTTCTGAATAAACATGATGATTTAGAATGAAAATCAATACATTTTATCCCGCTTTGGAAATAATATCGAGTGGAATTTAAATTGTCCTGTAAAGATATTTTGATACTCCGTATCTTTACTTTCACTTAAAGACAGTTGACTTTTTGATAGTTATACATTTTAAACTTTAACGGTGGATATTTTTGTTTATATTATATAATACTTTATGAAAACTATATCAATGAAAAATACAATTCAACTCTTTCCATTGATATACTTTTCATCAAATATTATACAACACAAAGAAATATATTTAAGCTTAAAGTTTAAAAAATACAACTATCAAAAAGTCAAAATGCATAATTAAAGAACGGAAGGAGTAATTTTTACAAGTATAACTAAAATATACGTAAAGTAACATAAGAAATATATTATATCTAATCTAATGCTCAATCTCATTTATTATCCTAATCAATGAAAATTGTACAATCAATAATTTTTTAATAAAATATTTTTTCTTTCAAAATAATCAAATAACTGGTGATTTAACGGAGTATATATATATATATATATATAATACTTACAACACGATTTTAATAATATAATGCATAAAGTAACATAAGAAATATATATCTATATATAATATCTTCATAAATAGAATGATTTTAATAATATATGATAAAGTAACATAAGAAATATATCTATATATATTATATCGGATCTTCATAAATAGAATGTATTAAAATTGTTGAAGGCCTATATATATGATGGACTTGTTATAAATTATTTAAGATTAACATTATAGATCTTTAGAAAAATGGCTACTACTCCCTTTGTGAGACTTTGTTACATAATTTATTTAGTTTATTGCATTAGTTATATTCAGCAAGCAAATGCAAAACTGTTTAAGCGAGACGAATACAATGTTACCTTGAGGAATGATCTACCGGGTACTTCTCCTGTTCTGTGTTTCACAACTCAAAAATGATGACCTGAGTTCAATTCTCAAGCCTAAAGAGACTTATAGTTGGAAATTTCGAGAAAAATATATTTTATAACTGAATTCTATTGTTACTTCTTTTGGTTACATTACAAGACTTCTTTCAGTGTATTTAATCGCAAAGAATCTTCCGCATTAAAGATAATAATTATCAATGTATGTGGTCTATATCCCCAAATGGTATTATGTTAATATCTGGCAGCCACCAGTCAAGATGATTGGAGTATAATTCTTGTATCACTATTCACGCACTCTCTATAGACTATGAAATGAAATATACTTGATTATGTATCGTACCCTTTTTTATATATGATTTCAATATAATTTTATTCTTGACTTTTATACCTTTATCATTTAATAAAGTATTTTTCATTTTCATGATTAAGGATTAATTAAAATAGTTTTGATAGTACTTAGAATATATTAATGATATTACTTAAGCTATTAATAAAACATTTTACTTTCATAATTAATAATTAAATTGAACGCTGGGAGTATAAAGAGTAAACATGAGAGGATGATCAAGTATAGTCGCTTAAAAAGTGTTAGTTCAATAGTCACAATTTGTTATCTATCATTGATCATGACCCTGAAGTCAATAGACATCCTTTTTTCATTATAACAAATTATTATATGTACATGTTCGACTCAAAAGTAGTAAAAGTTAAGTCAATTTAACTGCGGATGTCAGATGGCACATGGTAGGCAATAATAGTTCTATCCTAAATTCATCCAAACAAAATGACAGCTTCACTAATATGTTTGAACGCCATAAAACCGGATTATGGGCAAGGTAAAGCGTAATCTAATTCATCACGTACAATCGAACAGATCAATCTTAGAAACACCAAGACTCCACCAACAAACCTTCGAAGCCATTTCAACTCACGTGCGGTATGCTAACTAACGTACTACTTTCGTGAGGAGATAACTAAACAGTTTCTCTTTCTTAGTTTTCCAAGAAATCGGAGAACCACTCAAGAAAACAAGCCACCACGTAATCGAACTACGTGTCATCGGACAATCGCCCAATCGTAATCACACCAACCGTAAAGATTCAAGTCGACCGAACAAAATACCAATTCGAGAATTCCTTTAGATAACGACTACTCGAAAGTCGCATCCCAAATGGGTCGGTTCAAGCTTGGTGAACGAGATAGTATAGTATGAACAGTAATATGCCAAATCGTAATCGTATATAGATAGTAAAGAAGGCTACTTCAACCACCCCTCAGATTTCTACCATTCTCGGCAGCATCGCGATTCGCCTAACTCAGGATTTGGTTCCATAGAAAACCTCAGTCTCCCACCTTCGCTTTCAACAATTTTTAACATACCTATAAAGAAACAAATCAGCTATTTTCATTTCAAGGAATATCTTTCAATATTTGATCTTCAACAATAATGACACTTACACATATATATTAACGAATCAATTCATTGTACGAGACCAAAATTCGATGAATATATAAGGAAATATCTCACAAGATTCTATTTCAATACGATATAAATTTGACGACTTTATACGGTACTTATGTTGAAACATTGCTTGGAACACTTTATCTATCGAATTTTGCTATCCATCTTTTGATTACTTGCATCTCGTGCTCTTCATCTCCGTAGATCGCCCAATTGTGGCGCCATTTTGTCTTAGATAGTTGCGCTGGTCAACGCTTTTTTATCCTTCTATCTTTTGTTCACTTATATTAAGACCAAGTAAGGTACGTTAGTAGTAACGATCACGGTTCAAAGCTTCGCTTAGATATAGTTTTGAAATGATAAAATGAATAATGTTTCGATTAAAACATTGCGTAAATATTTGAGAACATCAAAATTCTTGAAAACTCAAGATAAGTTATATTACTCAAAATATGTTTGTATAAATAGATATCATAACAAATTATAAATATTCAATATCATTTACTTAAAACAAAATAAAATAAAATATTTGGAAATTAATGTTATACTAAATGATTGAAATCAATTCTTTGATAGAAATTTGGTCTTTTAAATAAAATAGTACTCTTCCATCTCTAAGTTATAGTCACTTAATTTTGATCAAATTTTGAAAACTTTGACCATGAATTTTATTAATGATAATAAATAATATATTCACGTGATTTGTTAGATTCATTTCAATATATATTTTTGAAATATCAACTTTTATAATTTTTACAAGTAGAATTAGAGAGATATTTACGTTTTGGGTCGGTATTCGAGATCGGCCAAAAGTAAGATGATTATGATTTAGGGATGGAGGGAGGTGAAAGATAGTCGCTCGTTGTATATCTCGCCCCCGACTGGGCTGATAATATTCTCGAGATTTATCTCTCCGTGGAATCCCTGCAGCAACGTTTATTTCGTTAATTTTTTTTGAAAAACGAGTAGAAACTATTTGTTTTTCATAATTTAATTAATTTTGGCGTTTCCTCCACTAAATATGTCAATATGTTTGTGGACGTTGATTATTACTTACATTTAACAAGTTCTTGGAATAAAACATGGATAATTTAGAATGAAAATCAATACATTTTATCCCGCTTTGAAATAATATCGAGGGAATACTTAAATTGTCCCAAAAGATATTTGATTAATTCGTATCTTTACTACCTCTTAAAATTGTTAACTTTCGAGGCTATACATTTTAAATTTTAACAGTGGATATTTTTGTTTATATTGTATAATACTTTATGAAAACTATATCAATGAAAAATACAATTCAACTCTTTCCATTGATATACTTTTCATCAAATATTATACAATATCAAAGAAATATATTGTGTTTTAAAGTTTAAAAAGTACAACTATCAAAAAGTCAAAATTATGGACAATCTTTATAACGGAAGGAGGCACTACAAGTATATAACTAAAATATACGGTAAAGTGTAACATAAGAAATATATTATATCTAACGATTACCAATAACTCCTAAGTGACATCCGACCAATTTAAAAATCTGTACAATCAATAATTTTTTAATAAAATATTTTTCTTTCAAAATAATCAAATAAATCGGTATTTAACGAGATATATATATATATATATATATAATATCTCATAAATAGAATGATTTTAATATACGATAGTGTAACATAAGAAATATGTATATCTATATATAATATCTTCATAAATGTAACGATTTTAATAATATACGATAAATGTAACATAAGAAATATATCTATATATATATTATACTTGGGACTTCATAACAGAATGTATTAAAATTGTTGAAGGCCTATATATGGATGGGACTTGTTTATAAAATTATTTGGGACAACATTATAGATCTTTAGAAAAATACTACCTTTGTGAGACTTTGTTACATAATTTATTTAGTTTATTGCATAGTTATATTCAGCAAATGCAAAACTGTTTAAGGAGACGAATACAATGTTACCTTGAGGAATGATCTTTTCGGGTACTTCTCCTGTTCTGAAGTTTCATTGCCAAATCAAAATGATGACTTGAGTTCAATTTCAAGCCTAAAGAGAATTTATAGTTGGAATTTCGAGAAAATATATTTTATACAACTGAATTCTATTGTTACTCTTTGGTTAGATTACAAGCCTTCTTCAGTGTATAATCATGAAGACCTTTCCGGCATGCAAAGAGCAATTATCAATGTATGTGGTCTATATCCCCATATGGTATTATTTTAATATCTTCGCAGCTAAATTAGAAGTCAAGCATGATTGGGAGGCACTTGTATCACTATTCACGTACTCTTTCATAGACTATGAAAATGAAATATACTGACATGACAAAATTTTCTTTTTATACGATTTCAATATAATTTTTATCTTCGATCTTTACACTTTATCATTTAACAAAGTATTTTTTATTTCATGATTAAGGATTAATTAAAATAGTTTTGATAAAGTACTTTTTAGAATATATTAATGATATTACTAAGCCACAATAAAATATTTTACTTCATAATTACTAATTAAATTGAACGAGTAGAGAGCAAAGCCAAATTATTATACGATGTTCGTCAAAGCAGTGTTAGTCGGCACCGCGACGTCAGATATATGAGAGGCAATAATAGTTCCATCCTCAATCTCTATCCCAAACAAAATGACAATACTCAATATGTTGAACGCCATAAAACCGATTATGAAGAAGTTGCAAAGAGACGACTATCACGCGCATAATCGAACGTTATCAATCTTAGAAACACCAAGGCCCACCAACAAACCTCGAGCCATTTCAACTCATTGTAGTAGGTTTAATCTAACGGTACTACCTTCCAGGAAGAGAACGAAAATGCCTTCTTAGTTTTCCAAGAAATCGAGAACCACCAAGAAAAACAAGCCAACACGTAATCGACCTACGTGTCATCAATGACAATCGCCCAATGCATCACACCAACTTAAAGATTCAAGTCGAATTTAACGCAACAAAATACCTTGCATCTTGAGAATTTTTAGATAACGCACCACTGAAAAGTCGTGATCCCGGGTCACCAAGCTCAAGTAGAACCGAGATAGTATATGAACAGACACGCCAAATCGCATCGTATAGATGTAAAGAAGGCGACCAACCACTCACATCAAGCCACCATTCTCGAGCAACCACTGTGGATTCGCCTAACTCAGGATTGCCCATAGGAAAAAACTCCGCAGTGTCTCCCACTGCTTTCTTCACAATTTAAATATACTCAGAGCAAAGAAACAATCAATTTATTTTCATTTCAAGGAATATCTTTCATTTGATCTTCAACAATAATTGCATATTCTTTACACATATATATTAACGAATCAATCTATCAGACAGACCAAAATTCGATGAATATAATATGAAATATTCACAAGATTCTATTTCTAATACGGACATAAATTTGATGCACTGTGATATGGGTACTTATGTTGAAACATGTTTTGGAACACTTTATCTATCGAATTTGCTATCCATCTTTTGATTACCGCATCTCGTGTTCTTCATCTCCGTAGATCGCCCAAATTTTTGTGGCGCTTATTTGTCAGATACTGCGTTGGTCAACGCTTTTTTTATTCTTCTATCTTTTGTTCACTCAGATAAGATCAAGTATACGTTAGTAGTAACGATCATGGTTCAAAGCTTCGCTTTTTAGATATAGTTTTAAATGACAAAATGAATAATGTTTCGACAAACATTGCGTAAATATTTGAGAAATGATTTAAAATTTTGAAACTTCAAGATAGTTACATATACTAAAATATGTTTTATAAATATAGATATCATAACAAATTATAAATATTCAATATCATTTACTAAATTAAAATAAAATAAAACATTTTGAAATTAATGTTAGGTAATTTAAAATGATTGAAATCAATTTGATAGAAATTAGGTCTTTTAATAAAATAGTACTCCTTCCATCTCTAAGTTATAGTCAAATTTTAATTTTCGGATCAAATTTTGAAAACTTTGACCATGAATTCTTATTAAGTCGATAATAAATAATATACTACGTTGATTTGTTAGATTCATTTCAATATATATTTTTAAATATCAACTTTTTATAATTTTTATGCGTAGAATTAGAGATATTTACGTTTTAAGTTTCGTGTCTCGAGATCGTCAAAAGTAAGATGTGACTATGATTTAGGGATGGAGGGAGTAGTAAAGATAGTCGTTCGTTGTATATCTCGTCCCCTGACCAGTTGATACACATTCTCGGTATTCACCTCCTCCGTGGAATCCCGCAGCGTGACCTCGCGCCGCTAACGACTAGCTTATTTCACACTTTTTTTTGAAAAACGCATATAGCCTATTTGTTTTTCATAATTTAATTAATTTTGCAAGTTTCCTCCACCAATATGTGTGAATATGTTTTTGGACGTTGATTATTACTACATTTAATGTTCTTGAATAAACATGGATGATTTAGAATGAAAATCAATACATTTTATCCTTGCTTGGAAATAATATCGAGTGGAATACTTAAATTGTCCCAAAAGATATTTGATACCGTATTTTTACCTCTTCACTTAAAAAGACAGTTAATTTTGATATATACATTTTAAACTTAACGTGTGATATTTTTGTTTATATTATATAATACTTTATGAAAATTATATCAATTAAAAATACAATTCAATCCTCTTTCCATTGATATACTTTCATCAAATATTATACAACACAAAAAATATATTTAAGCTTAAAGTTTAAAATACACTATCAAAAAATAAATGACAATCTTTATGAATGAAGGAGTAATTCTTTTACAAGTATATAACTAAAATATACTGTAAAAATATAAGAAATATATTATCTAACGACACAATAACCCTACATCCTGACCAACGAAAATTGTGTCAATCAATAATTTTTTATCAAATATTTTTCTTTCAAAATAATCAAATAAATCAGACGAATCTGAGTATATATATATATATATATATCGTATCTTCATAAATAGAATGATTTTAATAATATACGATAAAGTATAACATAAGAAATATATCTATATATATATATTATATCTGGATCTTCATAAATAGAATGTATTAAAATTGTTGAAGGCCTATATATAGCATGGACTGTTATAAATTATTTAAGATTACATTATAGATCTTAGAAAAATGGCTACTACTCCCTTTGTGAGACTTTAGCATAATTTATTTAGTTTATTGCATTATTATATTCAGCAAGCAAATGCAAAACTGTTTAAGCGAGACGAATACAATGTCAGCTTTATAATGATCTTCGGGTACTTCTCTCCTGTTCTGAAGTTTCATTGCAAATCAAAAGATGATGACCTGAGTTAAATTTCTCAAGCCTAAAGAGACTTATAGTTGGAAATTTCGAGAAAATATATTTTATACAACTGAATTCTATTGTTACTTCTTTTGGTTAGATTACAAGCCTTCTTTCAGTGTATTTAATCATGAAGACCTTTCCGGGTATTGCAAAGATAATAATTATCAATGTATGTGGTCTATATCCCCATATGGTATTATTTTAATATCTCGCAGCCAAATTGTAGTCAAGCATGATTGGGAGTAGCACTTGTATCACTATTCACGCACTCTTCATAGACTATGAAAATGAAATATACTTGATTATGTATCAAAATTTTCTTTTTTATATATGATTTCAATAATATAATTTATTCTCGATCTTTACACTTTTATCATTTAATGTAAAGATTTTCATTTTCATGATTGCTGATTAATTAAAATAGTTTTGATAAAGTACTTTTAGAATATATTAATGATATTATTTTAACCCACACAAAATATTTTACTTTCATAATTAATAATTAAATTGGAAACTTGGGAGTATAAAGTTATAAACATGAGAGATGACCGTTAGCAGTCGCTTAAAAGTGTTAGTTTCAATAGTCACAATTGTTATCTATCATCGATCATGACCCCAAGTCAATAGACATCCTTTTTCATTATAACAAATTATTATATGTATGCTCCGACTCAAAAGTAGTAGCAAGGTCAAATTAACTGTGATGTCGTAGATATAAGGAGAAAATACAATTCCATCCTAAATCTCATCCAAACAAAATGACAATACCTCAATATGTTTGAACGCTCATAAAAACCGGATGTAAGTGTGTGTTAGACCGACTATCAAGACAATCGAACAAGATCAATCTTAGAAACACCAGCATTCCACCAACAAACCTCTTTGAGCCATTTTAACTACTGTAAGTAAGCGCTAACTAACGGTACTCACGAGGAAGATAACTAAATGCTCTTCTCTTTCTTAAGTTTTCAAGAATCGAGAACCACCAAGAAACAAGCCACCACGCATCGAATCTACGTGTCATCGACAATCGCCCAATCAATCACACCAACCGAAGATTCAAGTCAGAATCAGAACGCAACAAAATAATTAATTCGGAGAATTTTGCATAACCATCACTGAAGTCAGATCCCACTGCCCGGCTTCGCAGAACTCCGGCATAGTATATGGTCGCATTATGCCAAATCGCATCAGTATAGGGATAGGTAAAGAAGGTTTACCAACCAATCTCCCCGCATTTCACCATTCTCTAGCAGCATCGGGTGGACTACTTAACTTCAGGATTTGGTTCCATAGGAAAAACCGCAGTGCCTCCCACCTTCTCGCTTTTCAACAATTTTTAAATATACCGTGATAAAGAAACAAATCAAGCTATTTCTATTTCAAGGAATATCTTTCAATATTTGATCTTCAACAATAATAACACTTACACATATATATTAATCCAATCAATCTATCAGATTTAGACTAAAATTGATGAATATATAAGGAAATATTCTACAAGATACTTATTTCGACACGGACATAAATTTGATGCACCAGATATGGGTACTTATGTTGAAACATGTTTTGGAACACTTTATCTATCGAATTTTGCTATCCATCTTTTGATTACTTGGCATCTCAGGTTCTTCATCTCCGTAGATCGTCTACCAGGGTTTATTTGCTGAGATAGTTGCGCTGGTCAACGCTTTTTTTATCCTTCATCTTTGCTCACTCAGACAAGACCGCTATAATACGTTAGTAGTACCATCATTGCCTCAAAGCCTCTGCTTTTTAGATATAGTTTTGAATGATAAAAATGAATAATGTTTCGATTAAAAACATTGCAAATATTTGAGAAATGATTTAAAATTTTGAAAATCAGATAAGTTACATATACTGTATGTTTGTGTAATATAGATATCATAACAAATTATAAATATTCAATATCATTTACTAAATTAAAATAAAATAAAATATTTGGAAATACATAATTTAAATGATTGAAATCAATTTTTTGATAGAAATTCTAGTCTTTAAATAAAATAAGATTCTTCCATCTCTAAGTTATAATAAATTTTACTCGATCAAATTTTGAAAACTTTGACCATGAATTTTAAGAATATAATAAATAATATAGTCATGCTGGGATTTTGTTAGATTCATTTCCCAATATATATTTTTAAATATCAACTTTATAATTTTTACAAGTGTAGAATTGTAGATATTTACTTAAGTCGTGTCTCGAGGATCGCCAAAAGTAGATGCGATCAAGTATTTGGGTGGACGGTGAGTAGTAAAGCATAGTCGTGTTTCGTTGTATATCTGCCCCGACCGCTTGATACACATTCGAGATTTATCTCCTCCGTGGAATCCGCAGCAACGGTTTATTTCACACCTTTTTTTTGAAAAACGATATAGGAAAATTAGTTTTGTTTTTCATAATTTAATTAATTTTGGCGTTTCCTCCACTAAATATGTCAATATGTTTTTGGACGTTGATTATTACTTACATTTAACAAGTTCTTGGAATAAAACATGGATAATTTAGAATGAAAATCAATACATTTTATCCCGCTTAAAAAGTACATCGAGTGGAATTTAAATTGTCCTAAAAGATATTTGATACTCCGTATTTTACTCTTCATTCTTAAAAGATCGCTTTCAATTTCTTTTGATAGTTATACATTTTAAACTTTAACGGTGGATATTTTCGTTTATATTATATAATACTTTACAAAATTATATCAACAAAAATAATTCAACTCTTTCCATTGATATACTTTCAACAACATTATACAACACAGTTAGAAATATATTTAAGCCAAAGCTTCTAAAAATACAACTATCAAAAAGTCAAAAGCTGACAATCTTTTAGGAACTGGGTGATAATTTTTACAAGTATATAATTAAAATATACGGTAAAGGTAACATAAGAAATAGGCTTAAGAGTATTCAACGGTATGCTCAATCATGACATCTCGACCAATGAAAATTGTACAATCATCAATTTTTTAATAAAATATTTTTCTTTCAAAATAATCAAATAAATTGGTGACGAATTGAAAGATATATATATATATATATAATATTCATGTAAATAGAATGATTTTAATAATAAGTGACGATAAAGTGTAATATGCAAGAAATATATATCTATATATAATATCTTCATAAATAGAATGATTTTAATAATATATGATAAAGTAACATAAGAAATATATATCTATATATATTATATCGGATTCCTCTATGGGGCCAGAATGTATTAAAATTGTTGAAGGCCTATATATGATGGACTTGTTATAAATTATTTAAGATTAACATTATAGATCTTTGTGAAAATGGCTACTTACTCCCTTTGTGAGACTTGTTACATAATTTATTTAGTTTATTGCATTAGTTATATTCAGCAAGCAAATGCAAAACTGTTTAAGCGAGACGAATACAATGTTACCTTGAGGAATGATCTTTCGGGTACTTCTCCTGTTCTGAAGTTTCATTGCAAATCAAAAAATGATGACCTTGAGTTCACTTCAAGCCTAAAGAGACTTATAGTTAAATTTCTGAGAAAATATATTTTATACAACTGAATTATTACTTCTTTTGGTTAGATTATGCCTTCTTTCAGTGTATTTAATCATGAAGACCTTTCCGGGTATTGAAAGATAATAATTATCAATGTATGTGGTCTATATCCCATATGGTATTATTTTAATATCTCAGCCACCAGGTGTCAAGCATGATTGGGAGAAGCAATTTGTATCACTATTCACGCACTCTTCATAGACTATGAAAATGAAATATACTTGATTATGTATCAAAATTTTCTTTTTTATATATGATTTCAATATAATTTTATCTTTTATCTAAGCACTTTTATCATTTAATAAAGTATTTTTTATTTCATGATTAAGTGATTAATTTAAAATAGTTTTGATAAAGTACTTCTTTAGAATATATTAATGATATTACTTTGCTTACACAAAATATTTTACTTTCATAATTAATAATTAAATTGGAACGTAGGGAGTATAAAGTTATAAACATGAGAGGATGACTGTTATAGTCGCTTAAAAAGTGTTAGTTCAATAGTCACAATTTGTTATCTATCATTGATCATGACCCTGAAGTCAATAGACATCCTTTTTTCATTATAACAAATTATATGTATGCCTCACCAAAAAGTAGTAAAGAAGTCGCCTAACTGTGATGTCGTATATATGAGAGGCAATAATAGTTCCATTCCGAATCTCTATCCCAAACAAATGACGCTTCACCATTGCTGCTTGGAACGCCATAAAAACCGGATTAAGGAAAAGGTGTAAAGTAGACCGATCATCACAAAGACAATCGAACAAAGATCAATCTTAGAAAACACCAAGACTCCACCAACAAAACCTTCCGAGCCATTTCAACCAATACGTGTATGCTAACTAATCCGCATCACTTTCAGAGGAAGATAACGAAATGCCTTCTTTTCTTAGTTTTCCAAGAAACGGAGAACTACCAAGAAAAAACAAGCTACCACGTATCTGACCTTACTTTGTCATCGGACAATCGCCCAATCGTAATCACACCAAACAAAGATTCAAGTCAATCAACGCAACAAAATACTCACCCGGAGAATTTTTAGATAACGCACCACCGGAAAGTTTATCCTGCCGGTCGGGTTCAAGCTCGCAGAACCCGAGATAGAGGCGAACGAATACGCCAAATCGACCGTATAGATGTAAAGAAGGCTACTCAACCACCTCCTCGCATCGCCACCATTCTCGAGCAACCATCATGATTCGCCTAACTTGTGATTTCGCTCATAGAAAACCTCACAGTCTCCCATCTTCTGCTTTCAACAATTTTTAAATATATCGTATGTTAAACAAATTTATTTTCATTTCAAGGAATATCTTTCAATATTTGATCTTCAACAATAATGACATCTTATACATATATATTAACTGACCACCATTGTACGAGACCAAAATTCATGAATATATATGGAAATATTCACAAGATTCTATTTCGAATACTGACATAAATTTGATGCACCAGAGCATGGTACTTATATGCTGAAATGTTTTCAGAACACTTGTATTCATCGAATTTTGCTATCCATCTTTTTGATTACCTGGCATCTCAGTTCTTCTCATTCCGTAGATCGCCCAGCCTTGTGGCTATTTGTCGAGATAGTTGCGCTGGTCAACGCTTTTTTATCCTTCATCTTTGTTCACTCAGATAAGATCAAGTAAGTATGTTAGTAGTAACCATCATATTCAAAAGTTTCTGCTTTTAGATATAGTTTTGAAATGATAAAATGAATAATGTTTGATTAAAAACATTGCGTAAATATTTGAGAATGATTTAAAATTTGAAAATCAAGATAAGTTACATATACTAAAATATGTTTGTATAACATAGATATCATAACAAATTATAAATATTCAATATCATTTACTAAATTAAAATAAAATAAAACATTTTGAAATTAATGTTAGGTAATTTAAAATGATTGAAATCAATTTTTGATATAAATTAGGTCTTTTAATAAAATAGTACTCCTTCCATTCTTAAGTTATAGTCACATTTTAATTTTCGGATCAAATTTGAAACTTTTGACTACGAATTCTTATTAGCCGATAATAATAAATAATATAGTCAATGCCAGGGGATTTTGTTAGATCTATTTCTAATATATATTTTTTAAAATATCAACTTTTTATACTTTTTACGCGTAGAATTGTAGATATTCATTTTTAAGTCGTGGTTCTCGAGATCAGTCAAAGTAAGATGTGATCATGATTTAGGATTGAGGAGAAGAAAGAGTCGTCAGTTGTATATCTGCCCCCACTGATACACATTCTCGAGATTTATCTCCTCCATAATCCCAGAGCAACGGTTTATTTCACACCTTTTTTTTTTGAAAAACGATATAGAAATTATTTGTTTTTCATAATTTAATTAATTTTGGTGTTTCCTCCACTAAATATGTGAATATGTTTTTGGACGTTGATTATTACTTACATTTAACAAGTTCTTGGAATAAACATGGATGATTTAGAATGAAAAATCAATACATTTTATCCTGTTTTGGAAATACACGTAGTGGAATACCTAAATTGTCCCAAAAGATATTTGATAATCGCATCTTTACTTCAATTCTCTTAAAGACATTTTTGACTTTTTGATAGTTATACATTTAAACTTTAACGGTGGATATTTTTGTTTATATTATATAATACTTACGAAAACTATATCAAAAAATACACCAACTCTTTCCATTGATATACTTTTCATCAAATATTATACAACACAAAGAAATATATTTAGTTTAAAGTTTAAAAAATACAACTATCAAAAACAAAAGTTTCGAATAATCTTTTAGAACGAAGGAGTAATTTTTACAAGCATATAACTAAATATACGGTAAAAGTGTAACATAAGAAATATATATTATATCTAACTATCACACAACTTGGGTGACCGACCAATGAAATTGTACAATCAATAATTTTAATAAAATATTTTTCTTTCAAAATAATCAAATAAATCGAGACGAATTCAGTATATATATATATATATATATAATATCTTCATAAATAGAATGATTTTTAATAATATACTATAAAGTAAAATACAAGAAATATATATCTATATATAATATTCTATAACAGAATGATTTTACTAATATATGATAAAGTGTAATATAAGAAATAAATATATATTTATATATATATTATATCGATCTTCATAAATAGAATGTATTAAAATTGTTGAAGGCCTATATATATGATGACTTGTTATAAATTATTTATGATTAACATTATAGATCTTAGAAAATGGCTACTACTCCTTTGTGAGACTTTTTTGTTACATAATTTATTTAGTTTATTGCATTAGTTATATTCACAGCAAGCAAATGCAAACTGTTGCTGAGACGAATACAATGTTACCTTGAGGAATGATCTTTCGGGTACTTCTCCTGTTCTGAAGTTTCATTGCAAATCAAAAATGATGACTTGAGTTCAATTTCTCGGCTCAAGAGACTTATAGTTGGAAATTTTAGAAAATATATTTTATACAACTGAATTCTATTGTTACTTTTTGGTTAGATTACAAGCCTCTTTTTCAGTGTATTTAATCATGAAGACCTTCTGGTATTGCAAAGATAATAATTATCAATGTATGTGGTCTATATCCCCATATGGTATTATTTTAATATCTCGCAGCCAAATTGTAGTCAAGCATGATTGGGAGTAGCACTTGTATCACTATTCACGCACTCTTCATAGACTATTATGAAATGAAATATAGCTGATTATGTATGAAAATTTTCTTTTTATATATGATTTTAATATAATTTTATCTTGATCGTTACATCTTTATCATTTAATATAAAGATTTTTTATTTTCATAATTAAGTGATTAATTAAAATAATTTTGATAAAGTACTTTTAGAATATATTAATGATATTATTCAAACCATTAATAACATATTTTTTACTTTCATAATTAATAATTAAATTGGAACGTAGGGAGTATAAAGTTATAAACATGAGAGGATGTACTGTTATAGTCGCTTAAAAAGTGTTAGTTCAATAGTCACAATTTGTTATCTATCATTGATCACACTCAAATAATAGACATCCTTTTTCTTCATTATAACAAATTATTATATGTATGCTCCGCCAAAAGTAGTAAAGAAGTCGCCTAACCGGTGGATGCCGTAGGATAAGGTTGCAGGCAATAATAGTTCCATCCCAATTTACCCAAACAAAATGACGTTTACCTCATGTTTGGAATATAAAACCGAATTACGGGTGCGTGTTGCATCGACTATCACAAGACACCGAACAACATCAATCTTAGAAAACACTAAGACCCACCAACAAACCTCGAGCTATTTAACCATGCAAGTAAGTGCTAACTTAACGGTACCGCCTTCGTAGAAGATAATAAACAGTTTCTCTTTCTAGTTTTCCAAGAAATCGGAGAACCACCAAGAAACAAGTCACCACGTAATCGACTCATTTGTCATCGGACAATCGCCCAATCGTAATCATACTCAACCGAAAGATTCAAGTCAATCGAACGAACAAATACTCGACCTGTAGAATTTCTTGGGAGAACGTATTCTCACTCGAAAGCCGCATCCCGCCCGTCGGGTTCGTCATAGAACCGAGATAGTATATGAACGTAATACGCCAAATCGTACCGTATAGATAGTAAAAGGTGCGACCAACCACCTCCGCATCGCCACCATTTCGAGCAGCACGCGGATTCGCCTAACTGGTGATTTGTTCCATAGGAAACCTCGTGTCTTCACCTTCTGCTTCTTCAATTTTTAACACCGTATAAAGAAACAATCAATTTATTACTAAGGAATATCTTTCAATATTTGGATCTTTCAACAATAATGACACTTATACATATATATATTAACGTAATCCACCATTGTACGACCAAAATTCGATTTAATATATAAGGAAATATCTCACAAGATTCTATTTCTAATACGGACATAAATTTGATGCACCAGATAATGGGTATTATGTCAAACATGTTTCGGGAACACTTTATCTATCGAATTTTTGCTATCCATCTTTTGATTACTTGGCATCTCGTGCTCCTCTTCATCTCCAGATCGCCCAATTTTGTGGCGCTATTTGTCATAGATAGCTGTGTGTGTCAAAGCTTTTTTTATCCTTCTATCTTTTGTCCAAAGTCACTCCATTAATTAATAAGTGATATACAATAGCAAACCAAAGATGTCATGTTTTAATTGACATAGATGACAAGAAAAAGAAATCCAATCCACTTAACGATCAACTTTTAATCGGTTATGAAAGTTCCGTGGAGTACAAAATCCGACTGAAATGGTGGAAATCTGGCACTCATATCTTATATTTTATGAAATCAACCTTTGCCTCCTCTTGAAAAGACGCTCGATAGTGTTTTGGAAGAGAATTTCTCTTACATTTGTTCTCAACTCTGTACAGCTTCGTTTTTCGGATTCGGCCTCCCTCCCGATGTGTACAATCTGTGTGACATCAGTTGTGTAAAGAATGGAGAGTTTTTCAAGGGGCATTCACGCAATTGTTGCTTCGGCGAGTTTATTTCATTTCTCAGCTCACGCACACGTAAGAACTCTTTAATTCAGCATGTACTTATGTGTTTTAGATTAATATACATTATTTCAGGATCCGGATGTATGAATTTAGTGTTCTATCAGGAGTAAAATTCATAATAGATTCTAACAGTGCCCTCATAGCCTACTCAAGTATGATGTTTTTATCTAATTCGATTTGTGTGTTGACTTAGTTGTTAATTAATTAGATTGATTCATGATTTGTATATTCAATTGATGAATATATAATATGAAAAATCAACCCATTTTGTATGTATATCATATGGTTGAAATAATCATTTTGCCAGGCTGATTTTGATGATTTGTTATTTGTTTAATTGTTTCATGAAATGAAAGTGATTAAACTTGACACTTGCATTTTAATTTTAGGTAGAATCAAGCCATTTTACGTAGAGAGGGTTAGATATTTCTAAAAATTTCTAAATTAAATCAGATAAGCCAATGCACTGGGGTTCATCTCAAATCTTTCCAGAATTTTGAATTTTTAAGTATTCAAAAGTTCGTTTAATTGATTGTTTTGGATTTAATTCAAAATCGAAATGTTTTGAGAAATTCCAATTGGACGGTTCAATAATGATATTGCTGATATTCAAGTTGAATCCCAGAATTTTTGAATTTTAGCTCCCAAATCATTTTTACAAAGCTGTAATTAATGCTAAAAAACCGAATTAATTACCAAATATATGTCGCCGGACTTGCTTAAAGTCAGTATTGTGGCGCTGGCACGGATTTGGACGTGCTTCGCCAATTCAGTAGCTTATCACGTACTCCAGCACAACCTACTACTCGACTAAAATGAAAAAGGGGAGAAGCTTTATTCTTTAGTATTTCTCAAACGGTAGTTCAGTGATCAAGCTATCCCAAAGCGCGACCTTTATATGTATATCAATATCCTACTTTTTAGGCTTTCAAAGTGACGTGGTGAAAACCTAAGCCTTTTACATTCTCATAATAGAACATTCTAGACCCCTGTGACCTAAGGCCGCCTTACAAGCGAGATTTCTCAAATCGGAATTTGGCCCCATCATTTTCATACGCTTTATTTTAACCTTAAGCTATAATCAATTACGACTTGATTTCACAGACGCAAGGCTTAATTCTTATACGATCGACAAAAGTCATACATTAATAAATGTTAACCGAACATTATTTGATAACGTATCGACATGAATGACTCTAAATCATCATAACCTTGTCACATCGAGTATCCTATCATTTAATATATCATACAATCGAACGATATATGAACTTAAACTTAACAATATGAAATTGAAACGACTATTTCTACCGAACATAGTTTTCGTAACTGACACACTTACAAATAAAATAGTCATTTTCACCCCTAACACAAGTACTGTTTTATATACTGAAGTTCAGCTTTGTGAGACTATGTTACATAATTTCTTTAGTTTATTATTGCATTGGTTTTCAGCAAGCAAATGCTCTTTCATTTAAGCGAAGAGAATACAATATTACCATGTTGAATGATCTTCGATCTACTACTCCCCTGAAGTTTCATTGCATAATGATCTCGGAGATAAAATACTCAAGTATACTGAGTCTTATAGTTGGAAATTTCGAAAATATTTTTCGTACAACCGAATTCTACTGTTACTTTTTTTGGGCAGACAAAAAGATATCTCTGAGTGTATTTAATTAAGACATTTCCGGGTATTGCGAAGATAATAATTATCAATGTTTCTGGGTATAGCCACAACTGGTATTCTTTTATATCTCGCAACGATGTTGTATTCAGGTATGATTGGGATGAGTAGCACTTGTTTAGTCGTATAAGTAGTCACTCTTCATAGAATATGAAAATGGAATGTATTTTATTAAAATATATTGTTTTCGATTTTTTTAATTATCATCCTAATAAAAAAATTATTTTAAAATATTTATCATTTTAAAATTTCAATGCAATATTTAATTAGCTTTTACTTTTGCTACTATTTAATATATATATAAGAGTACAGAGAGATTCTCCAACTAAAAACAATCGATATTCTCTACATATCGGTGAATTCCTTAATCTTCAATTACTTTTTAATTATATTATTAAAAAATTAATATTATAAAGATTTTTAAAAACGAACTAATTATATAAATTTTATATTTTTAAAATAATGAATAATAAATAATTGATGGACAAATTCACTTCAAAAAGTCAAACGGGCCAATCAAGCTTTCTTTGATTTATGAGCTTTTGTAATAAAGCATCTAATATCATTATAGTCTATTTAATTATTGTTTGATTCATTAATTAGGGATATATATTTAAAATGTTATTCACTTAATCGATATTTAAATAATTGGGACGACAACTAAAAAACGTGGAAGTAAAGATATAATACAACACGGTGGAGTGCATTGGTTATAGTTACCAGCTTAGTTCACAATTTGTTATCTATCATAATTCATGATTATCATGAAGACCGTCAAGTCAACAAACATTTTGGAACAGTCTATCCAGTTTTGCCAAATACAAAAAAATAGTCAATTTAACCGTAACAACACAATCTATCACCACTTAGGCACTTATTCTCAATGAAAAACATGTTCTCCAATAATGCATACAATTGTATATGTATAACAAAAGCATCCTTTCAAGTTTGAACTATTACAATAACTTTATTTAACAAAACAATAACGACCGCATTGCTATAATTTAGTTATTTCTTCTTTTTCTCTGTTGATCCTGTGTGTATCTTGGCACAATACTCGAACAAACTACCATCAAAACATCGCCTAATTGCTTCTTTCGACAGGAAACCTTCTTCATCCTTTGCTAGAATATACAGACCAAACCACTCCAATTTGCAAGCTATCCTGCAAGTAAGCAATTGAAACATTGTAAAATGAAACTGCAGAGGAAAGTGGCAGTTAGAGCTCTATGTCATCTGAGTTTTCGATACGAACCAGCCAAAGAAATCGAACGCCACTTGATTGCCCTGTGTCATCGCCCACAGTTCTCGAAAACTAAGCTTATCGGGCTTGGTCCGGGCATACTTGCTGAAGATGTTCTCAAAATTCATAGGCAAATACCTAAAACCCCAGATATCAACTATAAGAGTTTGTCGACTGGTGAATTAATTAATAACACCATTTAAATTGTTAATTACCTCCCTTCAGTGTCATAAGTCGCGGAATCACTGCCGTGCTTGCACTTGTGAATGTTTCGAATGTAAATTGGGAAGTAAATGTTGGGAATCCATCCCTGGACAATAAACATTAACATATTAAGAAAGGGAGACTTTCAACTTTAAGTTCAAAACTTAGCAGAATTGTGAGGATTAGAACTTAATTCATCCAACCAACACTGACATTGTATTTTCAATAGATCATGTTATCATGAGGTATAAGACGTTATCCCACAAGGGTGTTTGGATAAGCGCCAGAGAAAAGCACCAACCCGATAACTTTTATTAGGAAACATTGGATACGACAAATGTTATTCATATTAAGAAACTACTTGGAGTACATGCATGGCACTAGCATAGTTCATAGTATAATGCTCACAAACTTACAGGTAGAGTTGAGTAACTCATCACCATGTGGATAAGACCAGCCACTATAAAAGCAGCAATCACATTGAACCCAACTTTACGAAGACCTGAACAAAAAAGAAAATAAGTGAGAAGCTTATGCAAAGATCGATATATGTAACAAATAATCCAACCTTTTGTTACATGTCTCATCCGTGACAAAAAAAAAAACCTGTCTTCGAGAAATAACTATACATTTTATTAGTTTCTTATTTTATTCTCAGATAAATGACTCGACTCAATGAAAGCTCGCCGAGTCTGAGGCATGGCTCGTTTAGTGATAATCGAGTCGAGCAAAACATTCCTCAGCTCGAGCTCAGCTCGGCTCGAATACAACCGTAGATGTATGTATAGAACGAAAGTTATACCACCAAATGTTTCAGAGGGATAGATAGTGCCATCGCCATCCAGATCAAAGAAAGCCACATGCTGCTGAAGGACACTCAAATTCTCATGCTTATGTCCAGATGTTCCTTCTTTATGATCCGTATCAGGAGCGATCAATGCTCTAGGCACATCTGAATCGACAAATTGAGTTGGAAAAGGTTAGGAAAAAAAATTAATCAGCCATAAATAATGTATATCATGCATTGCATGGATCCATACACAATAATACAATAAATAGTACATAAAAAATTATTTAAGTTTAAAATTCGAAAACTCAACTAATCAAAATCAAAATGCGACAATCTTTTCGGATGGAAGGAGTAAAAGATATAGTCACTTTCGATGTTTTAGATAAACTTATTAATTTTGCACGTCATTTTGATTTTGAACCAATAGTTTTACATCAAAATATACTAAAGCAAAATGTGAATATTTCCATTGACATATCGTAAAAGTTCATCTAAAGTTCAACCATAAAAAAACTAGAACGTTAGGTTTTTATACGGATCTGCATCAGGTGATGAATCTGACTAAAGCAAAATTTGTTTTTCGTTCCCTCTAATATTGAGGAGTTACAAGTCAGTCTCACATTGATAAATTAGGATCTTTCGAGTGAATTAACAAGGTTATGAAACAATCCTCGTATCAATTCCGATAATTCTTGATATTTAACAATAGAATTATCAAAATGATGTATTCCAAAATCCATATACAAATAAATTTGGCCAAAAATAGAAGTAACAAAAAAAGACAATTAGAGTGGTCACATGGCTTAGGAATGGAGGGCTCCAAATCGGTACGGACTTTCCGCTGAGTAGTAACTGGAGCAAGAGGGGTCTCAGTTACTATTGCAACATTTTTTTCCGAAACTGTTTCAACCATTTTGTATTCTTCTTATTTCTTCTTCTCAATTGGTTAGTACGTTTCTGCTTTAAACAAAGTATTTAAAGAGGACTTTGATTGGTTAATGTGGAAGTTATATTAGAAATAATTGAAGCAAAAAAGAGAGTTAGTTTCCTATAAGTCCGTGGCGAACATGCAACGTGCCAACATTAGGAAGACTTTGCATTCCTACAATTGGCTAACGTTCCTCAAATGTGGTATTCAAGGTGTTAAATGGTGTTGTTGGAAAAGTCAATGGGCATCCATGTAAAAATCAGAAATAAATTAAATTATTAATTCTAGAATTTGAAATGATTTTTTTTAATTGAAACCAGATTAATATTCATTCATAAACTGTAGAATTGCTACAAAGATACAATTGAATGCTTAATTTACATCAATCAACATAAAGATTTCCCAAAAAATTATAGTATTTCCCAAAACAATACAACTACTTCCAAGTAGCCGTTTCTAGCTTAACCGAAAGGTGTCGGCTCGGTCTATATGGAGTCGAAGCCGAGCTGACCTGCCTGGGTAGCTCGTTATATGATTATTATTGTATATTTAAATAAACTATAAAACTAATACTCTTAATTTTTTTATAATTGAAGCTATCAATAAGGACCAAGACGTGGTTATGATGACTTTTTTTGTTATAATTTGTAAGTTTAATTTCATTTATTGACAATTAATGTTCATCTCTATTCTTTTTTGTGCACGATATCTCTTTAAAATTTGAAATTTGCATCAAGTGAGCTAGCTGAGCTCGGCCGGTGAGTCAAACGAGTTTCAGCCTGGCCTCCACTTAGGCTCGGCTCAGCACTCTACTTCAAGTCTCAAATGTACTTGATAATATATATCTTCACATGGAGTATATCCACTCTATAACAAATCGCATCCATAAAGATATATCCACCATGAGGAACAAATTGCATCCGCAAAATAACCATCAATTTAAGAAAGATATCAAAAGAAATATACCCAATTATAAAATATTAGATTAACAATATCTAACACTTTAGAGTTTGAAATAATTGTTGAATTATTATTTTTGGTTTATCATTACCATAGTTAACTGAGTCAAGTGAAAAATTTGATCAAGTAGATAGTTTATTCACTACACATTTCATGTAATCTTATCGAAGTAATTAATTTAGATGGACAAAATTAAGCAAAATAGAGTATATGTATATATATATATTTAAAATATCTCCTTCATTTTAATTTAATTGGAATATTTTTTAACAAAACATCAAGTTACTTTTAAAGTTATAATTCATTTATTTAACTTCATATTATATCAAAGGTTAACAAAATTAAGTAATACACACTATATATTTTTGTATTGTTATGTCTCAAAGCTAATAATAGAATAATTTCAACTAATATTAATTTTTTGTTATTTTTTTCCTTTTTTATAAGATAAACAGAATTGGGGTATATATCAAACTGTACCTTCGTAACATCCGATAAAACTGAAATAAACACAATATACCTCAAAAATTAAACTAGAGTCACCAAGGGTTCAGTAAATAGGAAACCACCTGTAACCTATCTTCACTTTATTCCTGGACGATACTCACCGAAAGAAGCTACATATATTAGTTTTTAGTCGACAATTTATTAAATCTAAAACCGGCACTGAGCAATAGAAGTATATTTGGGATATAGGGCGTTCAAATATTCAAAATCAGAATAAACATCCAAAATTCATATAGAACATCGATTTTTTTTATAAACGAGATCGATCGTAAGGTATTTCATCCGATCCGATCCATGCCTAAGAATATTAGATCGATTGGACGATAAAGTTTCCACAGATGTTATTTATTTCAATTTTTCGTTTATATCCTGATCGATAACAAAGACTAGATCAAACAAATCGTAGATTCCTCTTTTAGTCTTTCCTAGTGTATTTAGATTTGGGGTTTAATAATATTTAGTCTGGATTAATTTTGAGAGGGCAGGTGCAATATGATCTGCAAATCAAGAAAGCAAAACCCTTTCCATTATCTCAAAATTTCTACAATAACCCATTTTTAATCTACTGAAGCAGAGGATCTTTAAGCTTAAACAAAATTATTCCATTTTCAAGGTACCCCAAATGTTTTTATTATATATTATTCATTTTAATGCAATAATTTTTGTAACTTAATTTAAAGAAATGTTGGTGCATTTATACTTTTGGGTATTCAAATTATTTCACTGAACTGCAATTTCATAAAAGTGTGGTAATTTAGCTTAAAGATTGTGTATATTGTTTTTTATTGTAAAAATTAGCGAACTTTGTCGCATTAATTGACACACATAACTTTGATAATCTAAATTATGAGGTTAGTTGTAAAGTATGTTAAAAATACTATCTTTTGATACTTTAGTATATTTTTCACTAAATATTAAGTATACAGTATGTGCAAAACATTTGAGTTGACAACTTAAAAACATGTATATAATTCAAGTATCTTTTAATACTGGTCAATTGTTTTTGAAGTTTAGGAGTATGAATTAGCAAACTTCGTAGCATTAAGCTGCTTTCGATTTGTGTTGATGCTTAACCAATGTTCAGGAGAACTGATATATTGTTTCAGAAATTATATTTGATCTCTAAAGTCTAAACTAACCGAGTATGGAAAATCAATCCAGATTTCATTGATGTGATTGATCACCGAGGATTGAGCTCATTAGGATCTTCCAACTCTGTTAGGAAGGTAGTGTTGAAAAGGATTGAAGCTAAAGCGAATAGGCATCGACCATGACGGGTAACTTGTCTAAATATTGTATAGTCATATAAATAATTGAAATTTCTTTAGTCCAAGTTGTTCAATAAGGTGCATTGTTTCAGTATAGCTTGTAGCTTGTGTAATAGAATTTTGTTTGCTTGAAAAGTTTTTAACTTGGCGTATGGTGTTTCGTGGAATTGTGGCTGATAATGATTAGTTATAATCTCAAAGATTAAGTGATTTGTTTTATGTTTGATGTATCTTTATTCTCTATTGAAGTTTAAAAGTTTTTGGCTTTTAATGGGGTTTTGTTGACAATGATGCTTTTGGTTAGAAGTTGGTAGTAGAAAGTTGATGTCAGTTTTGAGGTCATTTGAATTTCTTCGATTGCAATCATGGTCTTTGTATGGTCTTAGATTGTGTTCATTTAGATTTTTAGTTTCAGTTTTTCCAGTGTTTGTGTAGTTCCTTTACCAATAAGTACTCTCCTCCTTCCTAAAAAATGCATGTCTGATTGTTGGTGGTAGAAAGTAAAAAATTTAAGGCTTTAATTAAAACACAAAACTTTGATCAAAGTTGAACTTTCGAACTTACCATGTACATTAGAAATATTATCATTCGATGTTTTTCATAAAATAGCATGTCATGAATAAAAACATTAGAGGTGAGAATTAAAGTCCAAACCAGCGAAAGTCAAAACTTGGCTATCCTTTTGAGTTGGATGGAGTATTACTTTAGTGGTTTTAGGTTTTGCTGAGGCTTCTCCATATTTTCACTAAACAGAAAAATAATATTTCAGTTTTGTTCAGAACAAACTTTAGAGTTCTTTGCGAGATATCCACACCAAGTCTAGATTCTTGAGTTTCAGATAGAATCACATTTTTGCAATTCAATTTAGAATTTCCACGGAATTTATATCTCCATGAGGTTCACTTGTTCTAGTTTTAGGAACAAGTTACTGGTGTTCTCCATATCAAGTTATCTTTTAATGGTAAATATGTATCCTTATGGCATCAAGTTATCGGCTTTCTCCAAATTAATTTAGTGGCTTGCTCTTTGTTCGGTCATCTTTCTATGAAGATTATCTATAATTATTGTTGACCAAAATTCTCTATTTTGCATCTTAATTCAATGCAATGAAGACTATGTGCAAGAGCAAGAGATGGAAATTGAAGCTCTAGACGCTATTCTTATGGATGACTTTAAGGGTATGTAACATCTACAATCCGGTAGCAATTCTATTTTTGCTCTTTTGGCTCACTTGATTATGTCTTGTTATTCATGGTATTTAGAAATTCACTCTGGTGAAAGTGGGCTGAGCACCTCAAACCGATGCTACCAAATTACTATATATCCTCAGGTATGTACTGACAAAAACTTGGTCCTCTTTAACATTTTCCAAAGATATATGATTATCATATCTTCTTGCAACAAGATATAGCAAGATCAGGCAAACATGTTGCAGATTAGCTTTACTGCAGGTTATTACATTAGTTAAATAAGCTTTATGACATATATGTATTGACTTTTATGTTGACAGGATGATGAGCCAGATGATTCAACAGCTTCTTCAGGTATTCTTTTCATTCACGGAGTTAATTTAATTTTCATACATGATATAGATTTGTTTACTTACCAGCTGCTATTTCCACTTTTGTCCTGCAGTTTGCTTGGGTCTAATTTTCGCCCACACCGAAAAATATCCAGATGAACCCCCGCTTTTGTCTGTGACAAGGTACATAATATTCTTCTAAATAAAATTTATTGTGACATCTTTCCTTCCATTTATGAAACAATATGGATTTTTGTGCCTGTTTATTTTGTAATGATCGGTCGGTCATATATTGTTTGTTCCCCTTTCCAACCATGATGACAACCATATTTGACTATTCCTGTCATTACCATGGTATCTATCTATCCCCAAAAGCAACTGAGTGATCATGAAGAACTTAAAGTTGATCCATACTTGCGCAGATGGGTTGTGGAAATAAATGCCAACATATGTTATCATACTACCAGTCATGGCTCCATGTTTAATGTATGTTATAGCAACGATGTTGGTTCTTCATAATTTATTTCTGGTCCCAAATGCCAGCCACTTAGACCATCAGCAGCAATAGATAATTGGGATAGCTTTTGGATAGTTTTGTCCTACAGCAATAGATAATCACAAAGTATTGCCGAGTCACAATGTTGAGGGAGTAATTGAAATATTGGGGAGTTTTCACTGACACGTGCTGCAAAGTAGGAGAGAGAGGGAGACTAGTGACACTTAAAATGTTTATTTAGCTTTTGTAGTTATCAATTTGATATAATATTAAAATAAAATTTCACCAATATTTTATTTTAAAAGATTCATAGTCAGAGTGTATTTTATTTTATTTGGATAATAAAAAATAACTAAAAGACATATGGTGAGTATAAAATATGATATGATGGGAAGTTATAAGATTGAATTATTGTATGAAATATTTATTGTTGTGGAATGTAAAAGTTGTTGGAGATATTTAATGATGTGGGAAAAGAATAGTCTGATGTGGCAGTAGATAATTAATTTTTGAATTGTCTATTGGTGTGAATAGTCTTATATTATATCAAAGACACCAGGTCCAGTTTCCCTATTCAGTATCATTCAAACTGATCGGTTATACTTTTGTTTGTGTAACATCTGAAAAAAGTCAATTTTCATATTTGTTAATGCATTACTAACCAGGATGCTAATACAAAATGTCTCTCCTGCCACAATCAGCAATAATTCTTGATGTCCTATATAACGCCTTAGTATAAGAATCTGTCAATTAGGATTAGTTAGAGAACCAATTTTTAGGAGTTTAAATTTTGCAATTTATTTTGACTTCTCAGTTTGAAAGGAATTTCAACTGGAGATCTTACAACATTGAAAGAAAAGCTTCTACAGGAGGTAGGTTTCTGAGACCATCCTTCAAATTATTCCTAGGTGACACATTGCATCATTACTGCAGTTATTTGGCATTGTGAAACCCTTTATATTGAACATATGACTCTAAAAGAGTATACCTGATAGTTGCCAATAGGAGGTAACTAATAGTTAGAACTTCCTCTTCATTATCCTTGTTTTTCATTGTTTCCTGATCTCATATAAACCATTCCATGCTAAATGTCCTTCAGAATTAATAACTTTTATTTCTAAAATGGTGCATAGCTTTGCCTTTTGCGTATGTTCTTGTATTTACCACCCCATATATAAAGTAGCCTAAGTTCTTTCTATATCTATTTATATATGCAGGCATCAGAGAATCTTGGCATGGCCATGGTCTATACATTAGTTACTTCTGCCAAGGAATGGCTATCTGAAAGATTTGCGCAAGATAATGGTACTGGAGATGCTGAAGAAATCCAAGCAACAAAAGATGAGGTATTTTTTTCCTTCTCTTATGGCCTAGTTAAGCAGTTACAATCTGCTTAAGTCTTGTAGCCATACTGGACTGCAGGCATCTTTATCTCTCTTTTTATTTGTGTAGTATTTTATGTGGTGCTCACCCTTTTCTGAGTCACTCTGAGACATATGTTTGGAATATCTCAGCTCATTTCTCGCATTTAATTTATTACAAGCTAAGTGGTAAAAGGGAATCCATGAGGTGACAATTGACCAGCTCCCAGATTGCAAGATATTCGAGTCCCTAAAAGCAGATGTAGAAGTTAGACTGGAACCTTGAAAAAACGAGGTTTTAGTGAATATACCAGGTTTCACCCGTCTTTAACATTTACTCACCACCAGAACTTCATTCGTCCTTGTCATGATATTAATACCAAATCTGAATTGAAGACTTCCATTTTACAATTGCCAAGTGTTAATCACCAATAAGCACCATCCTGTAGCACCAACCAAGAACTACCATCACCACTACTGCACTGACAAGAACTGCCTTTCATGTCTCTGTGGTAGTTGGCTTCAGCTAACTGCTGACACCATTGTTCCCCAATCACTGAAGGACACGTGGTGGTAATTACGACATACCGCCAACTCTATCATGGACACTTAAAGGCCTAGGCTATCCCAGTCTATGCTCTGTAGCTCAGTACTATCCCCTAATTATTATATATTTCAAGAACCAATATCACCTTCTAATGAAACTCATGCCTATATACTCTAACATGGACAAAGGCCTACTAAGAACTGGAATGCTGATTTAATAACTTACAATCTAGCACGGTGGACCCACAATGCTGATTTAATAAGTTCAATTTCAATCTGAGCATGAAAACTCCTCGCTTAATTGTTCTCTATCTGATTTCAGGTAATTGTACCACATGGTGAAGCTGTTACTGTTGAAACATTTTTGGCATGGAGAGAGAGATTTGAAGCGGAATTGGCTCTTGAAAAAGCCAAGTAAGTCAAACGACTAACATTCTTGTTTTTGCTCACGTAAACATTCCTCATAAGATATTGGTCTTCTTCTCCATTGAACCTATGAAACGTATTGCTATTAATCAACCAACACTAGTATGTTTTGATGGAAACTTAACCAGTATTTAAAATTTTTAGTTCTTTTCTGAAATTCTTTGATTTCAAGAACTATTCTTGTTTTGAGATATACAGATCTACATGACCGTATCTTTTTACCCTCATGGAGATGCTTTTTTAATTTGAAATCATCGTAAAACTGTTTCATTGCAGATCTGGATTTTATTTTTATTACTTTAGGCAACTGATTCTACCATCTTTGCCAGAGCTGAATTTCTTTTAGCAATTGGATATTTACTGAAATTCATGAATTAATTAACAGGCTAATGCCAGATTCAGCGCTTGCTGTTACCAAAGAAAAGAAGCTTACTGGTCGACAGTGGTTTGAAAGTGGAAGAGCTTCTGGGGTAATTAATTTTTCTATATAGTTGCATGTAACATTACTGTATTAGTGTTTTAGTAAAATCATATTTTTCTTCCCACAGAAAGGTGCTGCTGCTTCCGCTGACAAATCTGATGAAGAAGATTTGATTTATTATCGACTGATGATGAGGATTTGAGACTTGTTTTCATTTTTTCTTTGCTTTTATTTTTCCTGAGAGTTGTTTACAAAGAATTACTTGTTTTCTGTAACAGACGATGAAGACGACATGCTGGAGCATTACCTGGCGGAGAAGTCGGTCAATTAGGTGCATGGTTTAAAGTCAGTTTCGAATATGGGCTGCACGTTAGCACAAAGAAGCCAAACATTATGTATATATTAAGAAAAATTATGAAATATTAGAAACTCAAGATAAATTATACTCTCTGTTTTTATATATTTGAGGTTTTGGGATTGGATACAGAGATTAAGAAAATCTTTTATTTTATTTCTATCCTTAATTAAATGTTGGTATCGGTATTAATGCCATTGGTTATTCTCTCCACCTTATTGGAAGTCATTAATGTAATCGGCTCCTTCCTCCATCATTTAAAAAAAATTGCTCTTTGTAATTATAAAGGACTGACGTTCTTATAATTATAAAAGACATCCTCGCACGACTCTGACTAAAAAGCTCACTGACTAGTACGTGGTTTACTTCCTCCATCATTTAATGACTATAACATGTCATTTGAATATAGTTTATATAATTACATTATTCTTATTGGCTCATAGCAAGAGACAATACAGACATGGAAGAGCTTAAATTAAATGAAAATGTTTAAGACAAAGTTAGCTTGTTATGCTAGATAACAAGGGTTCAACATGAAAATTAAATCAAAAAATACATTTGAATTGTAAAATGTCAAGTAAAAAAATTTAGCCTAAAGCTTACAAAAACCGAGGGAGAGATAAAAATATTTGTATAAAAATATTTTTATAAAATATAGATATTATAACAAATATAAATATTCAATCTGATTAAATAAATTATAAATAAAAAGAAAATATTTTGAAATTAATGTTACATAGTTTAAGATACACCTTCACCAATAATAATAGTGATCCCTTTTTATCATTAATTGTTCAAGAGATTATTTCAGGAAAGATACCAAGATTTGTATTGGCATTTTGAACGATCAGGACCCTATCTGATTGATCAACATGCATCAGAGATGAATAAGAAAGATTATTGAAGGAAGTCGGATCTACTACAACAGACACCAATTAAACACTAACGAGAGCACCACTAAGATTATCTGTGTTGAATCGTTACGGTCATCCTATAGCTAGAATCCTTTCTCAAACACAGGATGCACTCCATTTATTTTATTATTGATGCTTCACTTCGTGTTTTGGCCTGCGATTTTCGCGAAATCAGATAAAGTTGTTAATCTAATAATCGATTTATTGGTCATAGTTATTTTGGTTCTCAACCAATGTTGATTGTTTTGTTAATTTTCTTGATATATCAATTAGTAATTTTAATTTTTCGAATTGTAATTTTTATGAAATTATAGTCTATATGTGAGTTGTAGGAACTCATGTGTAATGTGAATTATTTTAATTGATTAATATTTATCGAAAAAAGTTGAAATAAAATTTTAATAAAATTTGGACTTTTAAATAAAATATTTTCATAGTTAGTGCTATTTGAAAAAATATCTAAAAGTTAATTTTAAACAGAGGTTAAATAATAGACATTTATAATTATCTCACACGTTAATTTTTTTTTTAGAATCACAATATAATGAGACTTATATCTAGTAGGAGATATATTCTCAAAACAACAAATTTTAATCTAATTAATTAATCTCAAAATGATGTGCAACAATATCTACAATATTTCTCTCCTACTTTCGTTGCAGAGCTCGGCTATAATCCTTCGTTCACTTGGAGGAGCATTCTTGAGGCTAGGCAGTGGCTTAGGAAGGGCTGCAAATGGAAGGTGGGGAATGGTAATACAGTTCGGATATGGGGTGATCACTGGCTCATGAACAATGGCTCTAATTTGGTGTTAACTCCTCCGCCACAGGGCTTCGAAAATTCGAGGGTGGTGCTTTTGATGAACGTGGGCAATGAGAGATGGGATGAAGAATTAATAAGGGCCACATCTTGTTGCCTTTTGAAGGAGAAGCAATCTTAGCCTTACCTTTTCCCGACAGGAGGAACGAAGACATGGTGGTGTGGTCTCACTCTACAACAGGGCAGTTCGATGTAAGCAGTGCTTACAGGCTGATCAATGAGCCCTCTGAAAGGGGTACATAAAATGCTTCATCTAGCAGCAACCACCTGGAGTGTGAAGGAAAATCTGGAAGCTGAAGGTGCCTGAAAAAATCAAACACTTCCGCTGGCCTATGTACTCTGACAGCCTTCCTAACTCGCAAAATTTAAGGAGGGGTCTGCTGCTGCAGATGCAATGTCCACTATGTGGTCTGGATAATGAGGATGGTCTACATACGTTCCAGGACTGCCCCTTTGCACAAGAGGTGCATTGTTTGCTGGGGATTAAACCTTTCCCTCACAGGTTTATATATGTGTACAAGACTTGATAGAGTATTGTTTTCATCATCTTGAAAGACAAATTGCTCCTTCAATGGGTGGTGTCAATGTGGGACACCTGGCACCAGCGCAATTTGGCTTCAAGAGAGGAAGAAATCAGACAACTGCTGAGCTTGTGGAGTTTGCTAAGAGTTATCTGGAGCGTTTCGGGGCTGCTGCTCAAAATCTCAGCCTTGTTCTCTCTGAGATGGTACAGACATAAGGGTGGATGCAGGAGCATTTGTGCAATGCTATTTTATTATCAATAAATCATCGTTTCAAATATAAAAAAAAAAACATTTCGGATATTTCGTAGGAAATATTTAGAAATTTTAATGATGATTAGGAGAATTGAAACTTATAGTTGAAGGCCATTAAACCAGCCTCTTTCCTTAAATATGAAAGAAAATAATAACAAAGATTGATAATCATAATAGCCGAGTCTACCCTTTAACCTTTTTTTACACATTTTCTTTTCTTGGAATACAACTTGTAAAGACAAATAATGAACTGTGAATTTGGAGTTGGTATTGGGGGAATGAGATTTTGCATTAATATGACCTCAAGATCTGTTAACTTTTTTAAGTATTTAATGGAAAGGTTAAGTTATGATAATCAAAGTTACTGAATTACATGAGTAATATGTTCCATCACAAATAGAACATTTTAAGGGATTGAAACATTTTAGATTTTAATCTCTTTAGCATTCTAGCTTAGTTCGTCTCTCTTGTCGAAGAATGACCTTTAATTGATAATTATTGCTTGTTGGCAGTAATGGATTTGATTAATTAAATTAAACTTGACCCAATCAAGAAGTTTTAATCAACATTTATTTATCAAATGCAATTGCCACATAGGAAATTGAAGCATCCAATCAAAATTTGGCATATGAAAATTTGGGTTTTAGTTGTCTTCTTCAGTTATATTCGTATACATGAAATTAGGGTTTGGATTACATGGGGTCTAATATGCATCCCATACAGTAAACTAAATGTGATATAACGTTAAATAAGGTGATATAATGAATTGCATCAAATCCCTAAACTATGAATGTTAATGAAGGCATGTAGTGAAGATGAATTTAAGAGTTCCCTTCATCACATGATTTCTTCTCAATATAGATATATAAGATCTATAAGACAATTACTAACCCTTTCTATTTGATAGAAAAGGATTCCATAATCCAATTGGATAAAACATACGGTACTACACTATTGGGCAAGTTAAAGTTGTGCCTAAACTTCATAAAAAAAAAGTTCATGCTTCTGAAGTCTTCTTGGTCACCAAAAGCAGCTTAGCATGATTCTCATTCATCTGGAAACTAGGAGGAGGGGAGTCTAATATTTTGTCATTTTTAATTGAACAATTTCCAAGATGAAATCCTTCAATATCGGAATTATTTGAAGAGTTATAAATTTGGACCTTCTTCTTCGACATTGGTTCCATCCTTAGCATTTTGTTATTTCCACCAATTATATCCTCATAAACAGTGCATTTCCCCATGGTTATGTGATGATGCATATTCGGTGTAGAATTAATATGATACAACTTAGAGCAGTAATTACATTTTCCTTTCTTAGATTTTCCATCTTCTTCTACGATCTTTGTAAAATAGTTCCGCCACACTTCTGCTCTCGATTTCCTTTTCCTTTGTCCAATTTTTTTGTTCGATTCTTTTGGTTCAGAAACAATATTAACTGGGACAATGCTCCGATTGCTTGTCTCGCCCACCTAACATAAGAAATATTAATTGGGGTTTGGGGTTTGGTACAGTGGTTAGACACTCACTTGTAACAATAAACGTTAAGAGCTCAAACATTGGTCGTCGTTAGGTATAAAAAAATGATAAGAAATGTTAATTTATCAAATGAAATTGGGATAGTCACCAAAGATCCCATTTTTTTAAAGAAAACTCAAACAACCTAATGATGCTCTCAATTCAGATCTGGATATGATCATATATACTCAAGTCCAACAAACTCAAAACTTACTTATAATACATATTATAATATGAAAACCCGAAACAGAAAATCTTGATCCACATTAACTTAAACTTAAACATAAAATTAGCTAACAAGTAACCCCAAAATCAACAGTTTCCTCATTTTTTCGTTTGAATATTTAATTTAGTAAACAATTGAGTATTCAAATATGAGTATATACTTTTGTATGTGCTAATTATCTTTAGATTAAAATGTTTTCGTTAGTTACTTCGATATAACACTTGATGATATGTTTGTAGACAGCGAAAAATTATTAAATAATAATTAAATGATTAAGACGACTAGTTTAATTAATTAAAAATGACGTAATTTCAAATTTAATCGCCAAACTGCACGAACAAGGGTTTTCGGAAAATAGCCTCGAATTAAACGCTCATTAAATTTGCAGTACTGGCGCTAAAAATCCCCAATTTTATTGGTTAAAATCGGCCCTGTGCTAAAATCAAGTCAAAAGTTTCGTATTTGTAAACGAGACTAAGTTATGAGATCAAAATGGCCCAAAAGTGTCCGGTCAATATAAAATGTATTTAACCTAGATAAGACCCTAACCTTCCTAATACTCAAAAATATGCGCCCCATATTCATTCTTGGAGGCAGAATTCTTAAATTTCCGACCTGGCCCGCATCTTACCTCAAAATTCAACTAAGTAAGACATGACCCACCTAAATTAAATCAACTAATCGTAATCAATCAAGTATTCAAAGCCTAAGCCTATAAATACCCACTATATTTTAAAAAAATATACAACATTCTCATTCTAAAATACCGAAAATTCTCATAAAAATACGTGAGACACCCATGAAATTTCTGTTAAATCTTTTAACCCATCAGTTGTAAAACACCACTTTGGTATTAGAAAACACTTAGATAGCCTAATATAGGCGCCGAATAATATTACCGCACAAACGCAAGTAGTTCTTTCAAGTCAGGGAAGAAATCATGAGACCGATGTTTATTTCCTCAAAAGCTTCTAATATTCAGAATGTTTTCAAATAGCACCCGATTATTCATATAAATCTTCACCCAACACCTAAAAATCTCGCGCTTGATTCATCGTCCGATAAGTGAATACAATCAATATTCGCCCATATAACTGATTCCAGCAGAACACGCTACTAAGTGCCTCTCGTTAGATCGATGAGTGTCATCAACAAAGTCAGATATTCAACCTTCATATCGATCATCACTACAACAACAAGGCTAAGGTCGGGCATAGCTGTCAGACATTGCTTCAAATATTAAATCAAATCCAAGCTGAGACCACAAATCGACTACATTCACTCTACATCAACAAATCGCTACCGTCAGAAGTAAAAGCAGCATAATAGCATACATTGTTTCAATAACTTGTTTGTCACCCACGCCTGAAGTTCTGAGTTCTATCCCAAATCAAGTCATTAAAGATGTGGTAGCACAGCCTACTAGTCCCACTCACGAAAGGCGAAATCCCACAAGAAGGCTAAACCCAAGTCTCATCGTAAGACAATCATAAGTAGGTCCATCAAGTCTAACATAGAACTAAATCAGCCCAAGACCCAAGATCGCTCCCACAACCAACACGGAACATCACTGGTGTTCTCGACTTGGACCATATCCAACCAAACCCAATCTCAAAGTTCATCGCACTGCATATATCCAACTTCATGTAGCCCTATCCAAATCCAACTCAAATCAAGCCAAGTCATGTAAATCAAGCCGAGCTCATATCAAGCTCCTATCAAGACTCCAAATCAAGTCGTTAGTTCAGCGATCTCATAAATCGTCATCAAACGCTTGTGTGGATCTATAGCTTGGGACAATCGATCATCTTCGATTTCATAAACCCGTATTAATCGAGAAATTTCCCCACAAGGAGTTTTATTTTGTACCCTTAAATATATAATAAAAATTCTTTCTTGCATTACAATGTTCATTTATAATATTACTTCCATGATTACTTTAATGTACCAATCAAATTAGTTTAAGATTAGGGTTAAAACCACATATGAATACTTCAATGAAAACACAATCTTTGTAGGAGGTGATAATAACTATAAAAATAAAAGGTAAATTTATATTTTCCTTTAAGATTTGAGATCCGTCCAACCACCACTTAATTAATACTAGTAGTTAGTAAATAGGTTTATTTAATTTTTCACTTACATAATTATTAATCCACATAATTTCGAAGATTCAGAAATATACCTCGTATTGAGACCGAACATGGTTCACATTTTGGATGGTCATTTGCAATTGAAGCTTCTCATATTCTTTATTCAGAGTCACCATACTTGAATGAACTACCATTGTATTCTCAGGTGATGAAGGCAACTCATGATGAAACTCTTGAAATCGTTTCTCTTTAAGCTCGAGCTCAGAAAATCTCTCAACGAGGAGATTTTTAGCCAACTTCAAGTTTTTATTTAATTCTAACCATTCATCTAAAGTTGTTGACATTGATTTCACAAACCTTGAACTTTTTTCTTCAATTGTCTCGATTGAATTAGATAATTTATCGACTGTAGAACTCATTTTTGTACAATTTTTTTTAAAAAGGTTTAGGGGAAAATATTATAATTATAGTTAATGTATGTAAGAACCTAGGTTGAAAACATTGATGTGAACCTAAGAAATAAATAGAATGAGATATATATAGAGAGATATCAAAAGTAAGAAGTTGATGAAAAATATTGAGTTGGATCCACGTAACTCTAACTACTAATAAATTAAAATAATAAATATAATTTTTTTATTTAAAATGTTATAAAATCATATTTATGATAACATTTCATAGAGGCAAAGTACATAACGTTGTTCGAAATGTCTCATTTCATTAACAAACTGGTATTGTTTATGTACATTTTAATAATAACTAAATATGTGCAACTTCTAGAAGGACAAGTAATAAATAGTTAAATTTTGGAAAAAACCAAAATAAAGAGTTGGTGACCATTTAATAACTACAAAAGAAAGGGCACAATTTATGAATACTTTTGTGATATGCGAAGATATATATATTACTAATTACTAAAAACTATTATTACTATTACTAACATATATAAAAGCTGCTGAATGACATAAGTGCTTTTTCCTTCAATTATTATTAAATTACCATTCATCTAAAATCTAAAAGTTAGAGTTCTAATGGGAATTAACTACTAATTCTCCATTTTTTTATTCGACAAGCCAGATACCGGCGCGAACTTTGACTATCAATTATTCTTTAAACTATATGTTCAAAATTATAAGAAAATAATATTAGCTTTATTTAAAACTATTTTCAAAGACGATCAAACGATATAATCCTTTCTTATGTTTATTAAAAATATTAAGTAATTAGTAATTAATTACCAAAGTTTCACTCTGATATACGAAAACGCCAACAAAAATGGAGGTAGTATTCAAGATTGATCATACTTATACTTAGATAATAAGATATATATATATATATATATATATATATACGTAATATTATCAATCTAAGAATCACGCAAGACATACGTACGGTTTGAGGATGATACATCATATACATTTGGCATATATATACTTTATAATTGTCGTGAGTGCAACCCACTTTTTAATCAACTTTATTTATTTATCTCTAGTACGTGCTTAATGATTCAAAGATATGCATTGAATAACACAATTATTTTTGCTCGATTTTACATGTATAACTTTCATGATTCATGTCACAAGAATATATCTCATATATTATATATTATAATTTATTATTCATTTCATCAATATGGTTTTCTCATCATATGTTATCTTCAATCTTTAATAATTTTGTGTTAGTTAAATAATAATATATTTTACATAGAACTATTGTTATTATTATTATAATAGGTATTAGTTAAATAATCATATATTTTTTGTAGAATTATTATTATTATTATTATTATTATTTATTTATTATTATGGAGAACTGCTATATTATTATTATAATAATAGTATAGTCAAACAACCATAAGGATTTGAAAGTAGTTGTAATTATTATTATTAATTTTTTTTTAATTTCATGCAAATATGAATTTTATATACGATTCCACAAAAAAATTAAATTATACTTTTAAATCATACCAAGTTAATCGACATAAAGAAATAATTCGACGTACACATGATGATCAAATTAACCAATATTTGTATCTCTACGACATCTTAGCTTTATATTATTCTCTATAGACATCGTGATATTTTATTATAATTTTTATATTTTATTTAAAGAGTTATTTGTGATCAAAGTATCCCTAAAAAAATAAAAATATTAATAAGTAAAAATTCAAAAGAGTGTAAGTTTTTACATAGTTTTAGAATAATTTCGAATTAAATATAAAAAATATATCAAATATTTGAGAAATCGACATATTGCATTTGTGTCTCCTTTACTAATTTAAGTGATAAATACGATACTTCTGTGTTAATAAGTACTAAGTAGATAATTGTGAGGAAAAAAATTGAACATGACAAAAAAGTTGAAGTATTGACCAGCCATATATTTACGTTATCAAACTTTTGCATATATTATGCAACATTTTATTATCTCGAATTAATATATAATAAGAGTAGAAATCAATGAATGTGATTTTATTCCCCACCAAGCCGTTAACTGTCTCTTTATATATATAGTTATACAGTATGTTAAATATCTGCTGATAGGAATACAAATCTAATTTTTTTGTTTAATCAAAGGCTTTTTATTTGGGTCGAGATTCTCTGAATTACGATTTAATTTTTTATGTGGTTTCTGAACTATTTTAATTTTCTAAAGACTTCTAGACTATAATTCAAGGCCCCTGTATCATTTTTTAATTGCTAGACACCCCCCGATCTCAGACTCAATTTTCACCGCAATATATAAGAAACGACTATATTACACTAAACATATCAAATGTCTACGTTACAAGAAAAATAACTATTTTTATCCATAACATTAAAGAGCAAGAATTCAAAATATAGGGACTAAAATAACCCCATCACTTTATTCCTTAACAAACATTACCCCCACCCCTTACCCCCTAATTTACTCCACCATCCCCACCACACCCTGAATTTATCCTTCCCCCCAACCTTTAATTTAATGTTTATAAATCCAAATAACTCAAGGCTGACTGGCTATCCTCAGCTTGCTTCCTAACAACGTACCATGCAAAGCAAGAAAATTTCAACTTTTTAGACCCACTTTTACCGCAATATATAGTAAATGACTATTACACTAAAATATACATCAACGTTTATGTTACAAGAAAAATAACTATTTTATCCCTAACATTAAAGCATAAGAATCAAAAATATGTGACTAAAATAACTCCATCACTTTATTCCTCATCAAACATTTCCCCACCCTACCTCAGCAATTTACTTCCACCAGCCCTCACTGATTATTCCCACCTCACCCCCCATCTCTCTCCCAACCCCTCAATTTAATGTTTCATACTCTAAATAATCAAGGTCGCTGACTGCTATCTCGCTTGCTTCCTACCAACAACATAAACCAAGAAAATTTCAAATAATCTTAAGTTGACCACCATGTTTAAATTTTTAATTCCTTCTTTAAATAACAATTTCTAATTACTATAAAGAGCGAATCAAAGTGGGGGTAAAGTTGATCAGTAGACGTCGGGGGCTGGGGTTGGGGGTTATTTTAATCTCTATACTTTTTTAAAATAAGAACAAAATAAATATTTTATCGTAATATAATCATTTCAATATGTATTTTTGGGATAGTTGGCTTCACTATATATTATAAAGTAAAATTAGTTCAAGGACAGGGTGTTCAGACAATTAAAAATAGTACATGAGTCGCTCGATTATAATACAAGAGAGTGTTCAAAATTAAAATAATTCAAAACTCACATAAAAAATTAAATCATAATTTAAGTGTCTTGGCCAAAAAGCCTTTAATAAAATACATACTTTTCCTATGCATGTCTCGCAAACTGCTTATAATGAGACAATTTTAATTTGAGTTTTTCTATTTGAAAAAAATTGCATCATGCAGCAAGATATACAAAGCAAGCTATACATACAAATAGGGTTGTAAACGAGTCGAATCGAACCGAATATCCTGCTGTTCGAGTTCGCTCGCTCGCCAAAAAAGATTGCTCGAGACTGCCGAATATCAAAATTGATATTCGACTGAAGTTCAATGTCAATTTTGACAAATATCAAGTTATTTTTCTAACTGCTCGAAAAGTCGCCTCAAATCATTTTTTTTTAATTTACAGCTCGATTTATGTTTCTTCAAGAAAAAGTCCCAAGACATCATGGCTACAAACAACAAGATGTCATGCCAAAATACGTCTCGAATCGATTTCTCTGTTTTATAATCTTAAAAAAATATCATCATAGCCCTAAAAAAGTAGCACAAACATTTAAACCGAATCGAATCAATCGCTTATCAAAACCCAAAGTCAAAAGTCAAACTCACTAACTCAAAATATTAATTATTTCATCGTCTATGAGTTTGTGCGATGAAAGATTGAGGTCGTCATCAATGAGCTGGTAGACGGTAGGATCGGTAGAGAACACCTGGTAGCGATAAGCAAACGGTAAAACGACGAATGTGTTAAGTAGGTTATATGTTTAGGTTTTAATCTGGGGCTTCTTTGGGGGTTTATTGGCCTGCATTGGGCAACCAATTTGAGCTACCCATCGATACATAAAAGAGTGTGAGGGTATTACATCGGGGACCAGTGGGGATTATCGACCAAAGGTCATATATATATATTTTTCCCCATGAATTCTCCAACTGAAGCCGAAGCGAACGCCGCTTCTAAGTATAGCTTAATACGAAATAAAAGTTCAAATTTCACGCTTAACCGCAGCCTAACATCGAATCCCGAACTATTTCGAATTTAATACACGAATCGTATCGAGCTTTTCGGCTCGCTCACAGCCCTACATACAAACCATGAAATTAATAAAAATAAATAACAGTTTAAGTCAATCTTATTTATTAATTATATCTATATATAGAAGCAAACTCTATAACCATTAAATTAATAATGAAATTAGATTTGAAATGTCTAATACTATAAAAAAAAGTGAGCTATACAATTTGGCCAACGACTACAAAAGAAAGAGCGTTGCGAATAATTTGAATTGATGCTTAACTTTTTTAATTTGTTAAACTAATGCGATTTGTGTAGATCTTTAATAATTGAAATATAAACTCTAAAATTATAAGTACTAACAAATAGGGTAAACTCTGAAAAAACTATGAACATGACAGGAAAGTTGATATGTTTATCATGCATATATTTACGTTGTACGAATTCTTGCGTATATTGAACAATATTTTGTGTTAAACCAATATAAGAGTACATATCAATGAATATAATTTTATCTTTTGAATTTGATTGACCATTTGAGTGTCTTAAAATATAAGAAGTAGATATTATACAAGGGTGCTAACTGGAGTAGGTCTACAAATTAGTGTTAATCCTAGGTTATGTATCTATCCATTTTCATGACATACCTCGAAAATTGATTGTGATTTCATGACTTAATACCTAATATTGATTTGAATCAAAACTATTATGATTATATTAATAAATTATGTTAAAAATACTATTTTTGATATTTTCATCATGTAACATATTGTGGTAATTTTATATTCTCTGAATCTTTAATATATAATGAAATAAATCAACATGACTTATATATACACTATCCACTCTTCTTTTATATTGCAAAATACTTCATCCATCCCTTCCTAAACATCAAGCCACATTTTAACTTTTATTTAAGAGTTACCGAGTAATATTTTACAACCTAATCTTCCTATTTTTACTCTTTAAATGATTAGTACTCCCACACTTGCATCACACCAGCATGCCTTTTATCAAGTCTGAATCGTATTAAAAAAAATTGACGAATTTCGAGACATAAGCTTGCTTTGACTCGAAAAATATTATACATAATTATTGAATTCATAATATCTACTATTAATACTCCGTAATATATTTGAACACTCATATAAGTATTAAATTAGTACTCCCTTCGTTCCTTTTCAATTATCTTCCTAACCATTTGCAGATAGATTAAGAAAATAATAAACTAGTTAAAAAGACATTGAAAAATGTAACGACAATTAATTAAAATTAATATCGGCTTATTGATAATTTATCAATAAAAATTACATTGAAAAATGTAGAATTTAATTTTCTATTGTAAAGATTTCAAGAATTTGAAACAAAATAATTAAATTAAAAAGACAAAGAATAAAGGCTTTGTTTAGTAATATATTAACACATGAAAATTAGATTCTATTAATGAAAATGCTAAAATTAAGCCGACACTTGACTCGAGAATATGATAGTTGGTTCGACGAAATACAATTTGAAATAAAATCTAAACAATAAAATTTCACTTTATTCATTTAGATTATCAAATCGTGATGTGTTTGACTGATTGTACTGTTCAAAGCGTATTCTCACTTCCCGCTCAAACGAGTTCCGATCATTCAAGCAGCAATTTCTTCAATCTTCAATTTATCTCAAACTTCATTTTCTCAATATTCTTTCAATATTTTTCATTTTTATCTAAGGAGAAGCTCATTTGATTAAGTGTTTTCGTTAGTGGTAATTAATTCGGTTAAAATAGAATTTGAAATTGATTTTAAGTTGAATGCAAATTGACATAATTCGGTTATCTAATTTGGAAGTAATTTATATAATTGTTCTGAGTTATTTTTTGGTTTGTGTTGATAGCTAGCATGCTCGATTTAGTTCGAAGAATAGATTAGAGTGCTTCTATTATTATTCGACAATCCATTGTATCCTTTCTAGTCCAATGCACCTATGGGAGGCTGCGAGTTTTAAGGATAATGTGCGTTTTACATGTAATACTCCGTCCGTATGCATCATGATAAAGATTCGACGGTAATATTCATACCACCAAGATACATTTTTTTTCTAACCTTATCTTATAAGAACTCCACAATTCTAGGATGGGTGACCATGTAAGTTTACTAATGAAAGACAATGAGCGAGACAAATGTTTGAAAGCACTATTAAGGCTATGGTGTCAAAATTCATCAAATATAATAACGCATCGCACCGACGCTCCGCAGAGGCTGTGAATAATATTCTTTAATGAAAGTGTCTGTCCAATAACAGTCTGTTGCTGATGTTTCCAGGAAGAAACGAAGGTTTGTCGCTTGTTAAGCTTCTCTGAGAATCAGTTTGCTATATGCATCATAAAGACCATTACACACATTGTGAGGCACCTCACATATTGAATTTTGATGGTATAAATTACCAAGCATTAAATCAATCATAAGCTCAATATATGGTTGAAGCTTCTAATTGAGAGATGAATCTAAATATTTCTTTTAATAGCATATGATGGTTCTAGTGTTCAACCCTTGTCAGAGATAACTGCATGAGGTGAACTGTTTGCTATTTCATCACCAAAGCGATTTTAGCATTTCTCCAATCTCGTATAGCTTGTTACTGAAGAAAACTTAAGTATCTTCAGCCATTTTCGACGAAAACGACTGAACCCATGGATTCTTAATCTTGAGCGAAGTCTGTTGATTTTAATTTTTAATTTAGATCTTTGTTTCTGTATCCTTTCTTTCGACAAGATCACCAATTTCCTCATGCGTCGCCATGCTGCATTGGAACCATTTTCAGCACTTACTCAGGTAAACGATATTCAGAGACATAATGAAGAATAAGAATATCATATAGCAATGAAAGAAATGATGAAACGTTTTGGTCTTTCATCTTATGTACATATGCTAACTGTTTTATACCGATTTAGATAATTAGATGTGTTTAGTATGGAGGTCCGTTTACTGTATATTCAACTGCTATCATCTGTTTGGGTATCTACCCCCATCAATATACATACCTCGAGTCTTTCTCTTAGTATTTTGATCTTCTTGTACTTCTTCCTTATGCAAGACCTGCAAAGTTGCAATGAAGAGAAGCTCATATAACGGCTTGTCATCAGAAGTGAAAGAACGATAGAAAACTTGGAGGTATGTTTTATTACCTCCACCATAGTTTCCGAACGTGTTCTCATCCTCCTCTGGATGAAACCTCTGGTGCTCTGTTTGTCATTTTCAGTTTTTTTAAGTTGATGATCTCTCACAATATTCTTGTTAAATATTCTAGTTAATCTTGTAAGTTTACCTTCACATGATATTTTACAAAGGCATAGAAATTCAATAAATTCCATACTGTCTTGTCAAGTTTTTTGCCTTCAACATGTCTCGAATTGATATCTGCAAATAACTCAAGCTTAAAACTGTTTTGTATCCTATAATGATCTCGAGTGGTTTTAAAATAGATTTTTCAAGTGATACATGTTGATGGGTATTGAGCATAATTTTGAGAGACGGTGAATACCGAAAGAAACAAAACCCCCATTGGTGCTCAAGTCTTCAATGAGCTCTCCTCTTAATTCAAGTGGTGGAATGGGAGACCAGATGCAATGAGGTGCCTTAGAAAATGCTTCTTTACTTCCAACATCCATGAGTTCCTTTACAAGACATTTCAAATCTTAAAACACTCTCGAACCTATATTCCATGTACATTTCATTCATATTTCTTTTGACAATTATGTTCTGATGTTACCTGAAAGAATGCTGTTGCAATAATAACATCCGTGTCTTCTTTAAAGCGCATTGGGAACACTGCAGTGATTTTCGTTGGCTACGAAGGACTTGGGTTAATATGTGCTTAACAAAATCATGTAAAATCTCTTAGCAATGTTTGTAAGTACTAACAGTAACTTAACATCTCAAACGACATAATTTACTAGATCTATGACTTAACAATCTCATAAAGATTTGTCCCGACTATTTTTAATGTTCTAATGGGAGAGAAGATTATAATTTTACCTGTTTGATGACATAGAAAGGCTCCCTTGGATGATAAACTAGCTTGATTGGTGTGTATGCTCCTTCACATACATCCAAGGAGTTGGCATTCCATAATATTTGTTTCAGTTGGGAGCTCAGAATAACAGATTGCACCGATGAAATGTTTGATATAATTTTTATGGAAGCTGGAAAGATTTCGGCAAATGAGTTACATGTGCCAATACTAGTTCAGATAAACATTAAATTAAGATACTTGATCAATGAGAATCAAATATAGACATATGGATATACTATATCATTAAGTATAGATATGCTAGAAATTCATTGGACATCCAATTACCTTGTTAGTAACATTTAGAGATTTGGCTATTGTGAAGGTTCTAGTATTTGTATAAAACAGAGTACGTCTAACTATTTTTCTGTAATTACTGTAGATTCACTGACCATTATTACTTGGAAGTCTTACAAACTTAAGTCTCAAAGTGACTTGATATCCTTCTTTTGCAGGTTCAACTATCTCCAAAACATCTGGGCATATTGCCTTTATCATCTCTAGAGTTTGAGGTGAAAGCCTAGACGCGGGGACGATTCCTTGAGATAAGAGGGGCGTCGATACTGACAGGTATGTATCATGTGGACTTGATGCAGAAGACTGTTGATTGTTCAATTTATAGTCAAAGGTATTCCATGTATGTATACATAAAATAACTTAACCCAACAAAAAAAGTAAGGAAAAGGTAACTAGCCTTTTAAAGATTGGTTCTGTAAGTTACCTCCACATGGTATTCCACAGATCCAAACTCGTGCAAGTGATGATCCAACTCCACTGGCTTTCTGGCACTGTCGTGAAACAAACTATTCAGACAAGCAAGGTATTTATTACTATTATGAAATTATTCACATGCTTTCCAAAACTCATTGTTGAAGAGATCAATTAGCTCTTTTAATTTCTTGTATATGAGGGGTGGAGGGAAGGGGGGCTCGAGTGTTCAAAACTCGGACACTAGGTTTGTAAAAAGATCGATAGTACATCAAACCACGAGGCATAACTGAAATGATCTTTCTTTTTGTAATTCTAGTTCATTTTGAGTGGTAGAAGTTGTAAACTTCATGTAATATGATGAAGTGGTGCTTTGGCTGATCTGCAGCCACTGTGCTTCCCCTTCTTTAAACTGATACGAGTAATTAACGAACGATTAAAAATCAAAAACTAAAGTTAAAAAAGATGAATGTAAGAACTCAGACAAGCAGTTTGATTACTTGTACAAGTTGAGCAGAATCTCCTTTAATGCTGGAGATGCTCTATCAAAACATGCCATTCTGTCTTTTCCTATCTTCTTCATATCTCTCTTCAGTGTGTATGTGTTTTTGGTGGTGTAAGGAAATTAAAGAGATGTGCTCATATTTAGTAGAAATGTGGAGTAAAATGTAAGTCTAATTGGGCAATCATTTTTCCTCTGTTTGAAGCAATTGCCTTTAAAAAGCCCAATCATTCATCATCACCTTCTTGACAATCTCATGTTCCACACATACTTGCTTTGAAAACACAGCAAATTAACTAGCCATGTAACTTTTCAATTAAACCGAGCCAACATGTAGTAAAAAAATACTAGAAATAAACTGTTAATATTGATCGGGATCATGCTAGAAACTATATCGTTGTGTGATGATACATGATACAATTTTTTCCTATTTTGTTTTGTCAATTCGATTTTTTTAACAATTAACTTGAGGGATCTCTCTCCTTGAATTATCCGTATTGGCGAAATTGTTTGTTTCTATTTCATTTATTTCATCAAATTAATTATTATTTTTTTAGTTTTAATACATGATAAACTACCTCGTTATTATTTCAATCTTTACTTTATAAAATTTGATTATAGGAGAAATGATTTAGCCTTTAGATGTATCAAATTTTGTTACTTTGATTATAGAATATAGAAGATACAAACTGAATAAAGAAGTAAGAGAAACCTTGGAGATGTTTTCGGAAGAAAATAATGGTTAGTTGACTCCCTATACCTCCTTTGCCTCGCATGTTTCTACGCATGCAATTGTTGGTCAAAAGCATCAATCCTCTTATCATTCTTTCTCTTTCTCTCACTTCTCTTGTTGTGAATTGTGAATGCAAAAAAAAACCCCATAATGCTCGCTAGTTTCTCTCCTCCAATTCTCTGGCCGGATATCTAAATCGACATATCTCCGACTCTCCGTAGCCGGAATTTTGTCCACCACCATCCCCCTACCCAAATTACCGAAATGATGCAGCAACGTCGCCATTCGGGTTATTATCAATCTACGCAACTAGACCTTGAGCCGCCTCACAGGGAGGCGGCTCTGGACGTAGAATGGCCCTTCAACATGCTGGAGGGCCTTGACCGCGCAGACTTTTCTTCACAACCTGTAGGTCATCCCCGGGGTTTGGAGGTAGGGGGCCAGTCACACATTATAATAATTCATTTGAGGGAGGAGATGGAAGTGGTTCGGGATCAGGTTTTGGGTCTAATCTCGGCCCATCGACGAAGGCGCCGGGTGTAGGAATGGCGGTGACTAGCCGTGTGAAGACGGCCTTGGGGTTGAAAATGATGAAGAAGCCATCTTCAAGGAGAGCTAGTTTAGCGGGCACGGACTCTTCTTCATCGGGCGGCGGTCGTAGTCCTATGGCGTTTTCGTCAGTACCAGCACCACGACGCCGCCCATTGACATCGGCGGAGATTATGAGACGGCAGATGAGGGTCACTGAACAAAGTGATAACCGGCTACGTAAAACTTTAATGAGGACCCTTGTTGGACAAGTAAGTACATATGTTTTTTTTCTTGCCTAATAATGTGTCATTTTGCATGCATGCAAAAGAAAAATGAACATTTAGAATGCCTAATCAGGGGCGGATGTAGAAGTTTTTTTCAATGTATCCAATCAAAATATTAATTACATACCAAGAAATTCTAAATGATTCAGTTGAACTTGAAGAAAATTGTGAGTAGAAAAATTGAATTATGCTCCTCCCGGGAATCTTTACTCTTGTAATAATAAAGAGGAATTAGGTGGTTAACTAAACAAAAAAATTAACCAGGCAAGTTGATTTTCTTTATCAATAATAAATTTCAACCTTTAGTAGTTTTGTTAGTAATTTGGTTTACATTTTTTCTAATTAAGCATGCATTGTAATTTCAATGTTATGTTTCATTTCAACAATATGTTTAACTGGCTTTGCAATTGTGTAGATGGGTAGACGTGCAGAAACAATAATCCTACCACTAGAGCTATTGCGTCATCTAAAACCATCTGAATTTTATACTTCTCAAGAATATCATGCATGGCAAAAGCGTCAGCTCAAAATCCTGGAAGCAGGACTCCTACTGTACCCTTCTATCCCACTTGAGAAGTCCAACTCATCCGCTAAGCGATTCAGAGACATCATGCTTGCTTGTGAGTCGAAGCCAATTGACACTGGCAAGAGTTCGGAGTTGATGAAATCACTCAGCAATTGTGTGGGTTCGTTATCTTGGCGAAGCGTTGATGGTGCACAGACTGATATATGCCATTGGGCTGACGGCTATCCTCTCAATATCCATATCTATTTTGCATTGCTTTATTCAATATTCGATCTTAAGGATGAGACATTAGTCCTCGACGAGGTGGATGAGCTTCTTGAGCTAATGTCAAAAACATGGAACATTCTTGGGATTAATAGATCAATTCATAATCTTTGTTTTAGTTGGGTGTTATTCGAGCAATATTTGAGGACTGGACAAGTTGAGCATGATCTAATTGGAGCGTCTCTAGCTATGTTGAAAGAAGTGTCTACCGATGCTAAGAAAGTTGACAGAGAGCCTCTTTATGTTAAGATGTTGAGATCAGTTTTGACTTCAATGAAAAAATGGGCAGAGAAGAGATTGGTTGATTATCATGAAAATTTTCACAAGGGAACTACTACATCTATGGAAAATATTATTCCCTTCGGGTTTGCCACATCCAAGATTTTGGAAGAGGATGTTCCAGGATATACTCTGGGTGTAGATCATGAAAATGAATTGACAGATGATTCATATGGAAGTAAAGCGGACAATTATATCCGTGCATCATTGCAAAATGCTTTTGCAAAGGTTTTCATGATAATTAGTTATCTTATAATACTTTGATTTGTTAATTTAAAAAGTGTTCACTGATATATAACTTTGTTTTGCAATATTAGATGTTAGAAGATGCGAATGTCAATGGCACACATATCGAATGGCATGAGGCGGGTGACGTGTTAATCAAGTTAGCAGAAAGCACTGAAGACTTGTTCTCTAAAGAGAAAGAAATATTTAGTCCAGCCCTCAAGAAATGGCACCCCAACGCGATTGGCATTGCAGCAGTGACATTGCATACTTGCTATGGTACATTGTTGAAGCAATACCTATCAGAATCATCATCTTTGATGAATGACACAATCTCAGTGTTGCAACGAGCTGGAAATCTTGAGCAGACATTGCTCCATATGGTTGTCGAGGATTATGAAAAGTGCGAAGATCGTGGAAAAGCCATCTTGAAAGAAATGGTTCCTTATGAAGTTAATTCTCTTATAATGAACCTTCTTAGAAAATGGATTCAGAAAAGGTTGAAGCGAGGGAAAGAGATCGTCAAAAGAGCTAGAGAAACTGAAGTAAGATCTTCACATTTCTCATTTCATCATCGTCATCATAATTCATATATATTAAGTATTTTTTCTAGTTAATTGTATATTTTGTTGTATAGACATGGAATCCAAAGTGCAAGAACGAGCCTTATGCACAGACAGCCTCCGAGCTAATGAAAAATGCCAAGGGAGCGATTGAAAGCTTCTTGGAGATTCCTGCAGGAGTATCTGAGGACTTAATTCATGAGCTTTCTTATGGTCTTGAACATATCTTCATAGAATACATTACGTTCATTGCCTCTTGTGGTATGTAAATTAACTTCATATTACTAATAAGTGTAGAAATTCTTTTGATTGACAATACATAAATTGTGTTATTGCAGGATCAAAACAAAGTTATCTACCAACACTTCCTCCTCTGACACGATGTAGCAATGCCTCAAAGTTTTCAAAGCTATTGAGAAAAGCAGCTTGTGGAGCAAGAGATCAGAATCCACATCTTTTTAATGAAGGGAACCATCCACGTCCTTCCACCAGCCGAGGAACTCAACGCTTATACATTAGGCTCAACACATTGCATTACTTGTTATCGCAGCTTCACTCTATTGATAAAACAATAGTGGTGTCCCCAAGAGACAATCATTCCGATGGAAGTTGGGGATCTAGAAAGATCAGTACCTCATCGTACTTTGATCACACGTGCCAAGTCATTCAAGTAGCCTTGCAACATGTTGCTGAAGTTGCTGCTTATCGTTTAATCTTCCTCGATTCCAACTCTGTATTCTATGGAAGTTTATATGTCCGTGATGTAGCCAATACACGAATTCCACCAGCTTTGAGGATAACTAAGCAGAATCTTACTCTCTTATGTTCAATTGTCACTGATAAAGCTCAACCACTAGCTTTGAAAGAAGTGATGAAGGCTTCCTTCGAGGCCTATTTAATGGTTTTGCTTGCTGGTGGAAGTTCCAGAGTTTTTACATGGACAGATCATCAAGTGATTGAGGAGGATTTCAAGAGTCTGAAGCGCATTTTTTGCACTGGTGGAGAAGGCCTTATCTCAGAGGATATAGTAGACCGCGAGGCAGAAATCGTGGAAGGCGTGATCGCTCTAATGGAGCAAACGACTGAGCAATTGGTTGAAGATTTCAGTATCGTTGCTTGTGAAGCGAGCGGGATAGGCGTGGTTGGGGTGGGGCAGAAGTTGCCTATGCCTCCAACTACTGGAAGATGGAACAGATCAGATGCCAATACTATTCTAAGGGTGTTGTGTCACAGGAATGATAGACCTGCAAATACTTTCTTGAAGAGGACATTCCAATTAGCAAAGAGAAGATTTTAAAGTATTTTCACAACAATTATATGAAAAGGAAAGGGAGATCAAATATCATATTTATGAAGTTATACATTGTAACAACCTGTTATATCTAAAATAAATGCTATATCAAACGTATAGGAGAATTACATATGTAACTTCATTTTTTTGTTGTCTTTATTGTCCACTCAGTTAGGCAAACATAGAGCATATTGTGAATAATTGTATATGTTTATTGCTTATTTGGGTGTAAATCGATCATAAACTGTTAATATGTTTTGTGTTTATTGTTGAATTAATTTTCAAAAAGAAGAAAAATTACTTTAATTTTATTACTCTGGAAATATTAGTATCTCTAGTGTAATGCATAAGTTATGATGAGATTAGTATGAATCCTCAATGTTGAATAAGATAACATGCAGAAATCACATCAAGGGGTGGTGGCGCAGTTGGCTAGCGCGTAGGTCTCATAGCTTCTGAGTAATCCTGAGGTCGAGAGTTCGAGCCTCTCTCACCCCAATACTCTTTTTGCTTGTTTCATTTTTGTCAGTTAAATCGAGGCGATTTCGAAACAAAATATTACTCTGAATCATGATTATGATTTGAGGAGGATATTGATAGCATTCGGATGTTAATGGTAAAAGGAAATGCTATTGTATTCTTGTCATGATGAGTTTCATGAATCATGATTATGGGTTCTTGAATGTCGAGTGAATATTAGTTTTTCACTTGTTGCACAAACACAAGTTCAGAATTAGAATGTGGCATTTGCTTATTGAATTTCTTGGTACTTTATATACAATATGATACCAAGCCATTGCTAATTAGAAAATCTAAGTTGCGTTGAGCTTAGAGCATTTACATATAAACCAAACCAAAAAACAAGTCTCGTCTCATTAAGTGGATCGGCTATATGAAAACACATTTTCAGTCTACTCTATATTGATTCATCCCTTCGGTTATGTGTACGAAGGAGTTCAGCTTCTCCAATTCCCCTGTATATGAGGCCATTAGTTATACAGTCATAAAATTTCGAGGCTCAAGGGAGATTGAGAAAAGGTTAGTAAGTAGTGAAAAAAATGGGTATTGTATGTGCCAAACAAGAAAATAGTTGTGATTAATATGAAATCTCAAATGAACTAACCTAAAGAAAGATATTATTCATTGATAGTCGACCATGTACTGAGGTAATTTCCTCGAAGCCGTTGTTGGATATGTTGTGTGATAATCGAAATGCTTACGTCGTTCTTGATCCGTCCACTTCAATGTTTAGCACAATTACATATGAATTAACTAGATTGTTAGTGTGATAGATATGTTGAGCCAGATTGAACACTGCTTTCTTGAAAATTACGAAACATGCTTTTGAATTTTGGTGGCGTTAACTAAACTTATTTATCGAGTACGCCCCAATTAAAATGCTTAGTTGGGTTTGTGGAAGATATAAAGGGTTAGTTGCTTGGGTGGAATTAGTACCAGTTTGATAGAAAATCGAAGCGAATAGGAAGCTGGCCGGCAAAGCAACAGCGATATCGATCTTCGATAAGTAAGTGAAGGCCCTAATAGTAGTCTGGCCTTTTCGGAAGGATCTTACTTAGAAGCTGCAGGAAAAAATGTCTTTGTAGACTGATATTTGAAGTCTCTTGATTTAATTGAGAGAAAACCGTAATATAAATATTTGACAACAAAAATGCATAGTTAACATTTTTGACAAGTATGATGAATTATGTAGTTGTGTAGTTGTGTTGAATGCAAAAAATCTTCTTCCATCTCTTTTCCATGAATACAACAAGCCTAAGGAGCCCCAAAAGTTAGGTGTAGTCGGGCCCCCTTTGACGTTTAATGTACAAGTATGTGGAAAATCATGAAAGTCTTCAGTCTTAAATTGTAATCTCATCTAATGCCTGGAAGATTAGTTAGCATAGACCAGAGGAGACTAGAAAATTCAGAAGAAGAAAAAAAGCATATGAATCTGCACAATTTTTGTTTACCATTTCATTTTAGACATAACTGCAGAAAAACCATGCAACCAAGATCTTTTTGCCCCTGGAATATATCATCCTATTATGTTACTTGTACAATGGTATCCATTTTGCTATTCATACTTGTTTCTCTTCATGTCACAGATGCCAAATTCATTTATGCAGAGAATCTACCGTCCACGGTTAATTTTACTTCTCCATTGGTGAATGAAGGTGAAATTGATGAGTATTTACTTAGCAGACTAGTACTTTTCCGAGGCCTTGGTGTCTCGAGTCGTGCTATCTATCTGGATTCATTTGTGTAGATCAATGCAGTGGTTATGTTTTTGCTGTGGTTATAGCTTACTATCATGAAACTGCTGGCATTCGAAATCGACGAGTAGTCTGGTCTGCTAACCAAGACAATCCAGTTGATGAAGGGGCGAAACTGCAACTTGAATCAGGAGAGAACTTAGAATTGAGAAATAGCAAAGATGTTTTGGTATGGTCTTCAAAAACCACTAGAAACGCCTCAGTTGCAAGTTTAAACTTGACTGAAAGTGGAAATCTTGTTCTCCTGGATGACAACAAATCAATTATTTGGCAATCTTTTGATCATCCAACTGACACATTACTCATGGATCAAAAGTTATCTCCAGGACAAATGCTAACATCAAGTGTTCCAGGCTCAAATTCTTACCATCTTTCGGTCAACACAAGTGGTGTATCTGCTTACATTGATTGGAATATATCATTAGTTTATTTCAAACATTTGTTTACCCAAGAACATGAAGTAACATATGTTGAGCTCATGAATGGGAGTATCTAAACCAGACATAAACTCGATCCAATTATACATAATTATTAAATTATAATAATGTAAAAATTTCATCCTAATAAATCCAATAAACAAAAAATAGTGAACAAATCCAATAACTATATGAGAATATTTCGAGTCGGGCCGAGTACTCTATTTTTTGGACAATTCGGATTGAGTTTTTATTTTTATTTTTTGTGTAGAGTCGGATTCGAACCCTAATTTTAGGATTCGAATTTTTTCGAATCGAATCCAATACACCTATATTTGATCCGGTTCCACCCGTTCAAAAGCCTAATTATGATACAAGCAATTCGGATGTTCAAAAACAACGATAATAGATCACAATAAGTCCACTGTCAATAACATATGAATAATATATGAATATATGACAAGTTGAGATAAACCAATTGGAATTCAGAATTCAAATAATAGCTGTGAGAACATTGAAAACAAATAATGCCACCATTAATTATTCACAAGTCACAACCAACCTACCCAACAATAATTGACTAACATTTGTTTACACAACCTAACAAATATAGTCACAATCAAAACTATTAACTTAATAAAATTGGTTATGATAAATGTTTAAGCATAATTCTGAGCAGAAGCATTTGGACCATTTTTTGTGAATGCAGTACCACCATTCTTGTTTGCTTCATCTTCATCACTATAAGCATATGCAAATCCACCATGTCGGGTCAAATCCATACCCGCCATTTCGTCTTCAGGCGAGATCCTAAGAAGCTTGAATTTGTGAAGAATGTAGAACAGAGGACCCATTGTAACACTAACCCATCCAATAGTCACAAGAATCTGGATCACATGAGCTGCCAATAGCTTCCCCTTGCCGCCCATCAACAACCCATATGGCCGACCCACTTTATTCGAATACACTTCATGGACATACTTCTCTTTAGCAAACAGGGCAGTAAATATGATCCCCCAGGCTCCACACCCACCATGTAACTGAGCAGCCTCTAGCGGGTCATCATATTTAAACTTCTCGGCCAACTTGTTGAACCCGATCAACACCAAGGCCGCGACAAATCCACAAATGATCGCGGCCCATGGATCCACCACCGAGCACCCAGAGGTGATTGCCGCGAAACCACCAAGCAGACCGTTGCACACATCGGTCACATTCCAATGACCCGACAACAACCTCTTCCCGAACAACGTAGTCAACGCTGCCATACACCCGGCCAAAGTGGTGGTCACAGCCGTCCTCCCCACCGCGCTCCACTGCCCGTAAAACTGCCCCTCGGCATAAGGCACCGCGATCTTATTAAAAGACCCCGGATTAAACCCGTACCATCCGAACCACAACAAGAAAGTCCCAAGCACCACAAGTGAGGCACTATGGCCTCTCAAAGCCACCGGGCGACCCGAATGATCGAATCGCCCGATCCTCGGACCCTCAATAAACGCCCCCCAGAACCCAGCAACCCCACCAACCATATGTACAACCCCTGATCCAGCAAAGTCAATCACCCCTGTCCCGAACAACAAATTGTCCGTATTAAAGGCACTTGCCCATCCATCACTAGCCCAAATCCAATGTGAAACGACGGGGTAAACGAACCCCGTCAAAAACGACGAATATATCAAATACGCAACGAACTGAGTCCGTTCAGCTATCGAGCCGCTGGTGATCCCAGCGGCTGCTATAGCAAACGCCCATTGGTACAGGAAATTGCTATAGTCATAAGCCGACTCGCTATTCGGCATGTCTTTCAACCCGAAAAACTGCTTCCCAATGAAGCCATTCGACGGGGAACCAAATGCGAAAGCGAACCCGAACAAATAGTAAAACAACCCTCCAGCAGCTGCATCAAGAACATTTGTTAACATGATGTTCATGGTGTTTTTGGCTCGAACCGAACCGGCACAAAGCATGGCGAAACCCAACTGCATTGCAAAAACAAGGTAGGCCGAGAAAAGGAGATATGTGGAGTCAATAGCGTAGTTTGTGTCTGTGAACTTGTTGGATACGCTGCTGAATTGGTCGCAGATAAATGTCGCCGCCTCGAGGCCATTGGTTACATTGGCCCCGAAAAGCGGAGCTAGCTCATCTGCTGAACAAGTCATCGCCGTCGCCATTCAAGATCAAGAAAAATTTCTGAATGTTTCTTATGATGAGAGGAAGTTGGAATTATATAGGGGTTAGGAGTTTTGACTTTCCTTCAATGAGGGTATATTAGTCATTTTGTTAATATGTGGTGGAATCTGTGGTTGGAAATTGGGACTTTTATAGAAGTGAGAAGTTTGCCTTTTATATGAAAGGGTAAATTGGTCATTTCATGAATTGATGTAGATGTGAGAAGTTTGACTTTTCTAAGGAGGTGGTAAATTGGTCATTTCATGAATTGATGATGTTGAATGTGAGTTGGAATTATAAAGAGGGGAGGAGTTTGACTTTTTTGAGGAAAAATAGGAAAGGGGTAAATTAGTCATTTGAGTAATAAATATTGTAGATTCTGCGGTTGAGATTCTCTTGAATCATAAGTGGTTTGGATTTTGCTTTTTTGATTCACATGAATCTTTTGTGTTTATTTAATTTATGGAATGATTGGAGAGGAAAATAAATGGGATTTTCTATAAATTAATACGTTTAATATTAATGGTTAGAATCTGACCAGCAAAAATTAAAGTGGTAAAGTTTCATTTCAATTTTGATTTGAGGATCGTATTAATAAGAAACCTACCACCTATGTTATGATTTTCCATAGATTAATCTATATTCGATGCTAAAAAGGAGCAAGTAAAGCTTATGATTTGACACATGCTACTCATATATTAAAATAATTACATAATTTAATATTGGCATAAAAAATTTCTAAAGAGCTAGGTTTTTAACTTTTTATGATGACCAATATTAGAAAGAAACAATTGGCATTAATTTATATTATCACGTGTTACATTTATTGTTTGGAATTGGGGATTTTGATGCCTTTATTCCTAATAAATCCTAACAAACACATGAATCAATGCCAAAACTAGAGAGAACCATGTGCCACAATAACAATCAATCAAATACCCCAGTATGAGTTTGATAGGGAGACTAGAATAACCCAATTAGGAAAATTATTTATTTTTACTCCCACTGTCTCAAAATATAGACAAAATACATGATCAATTAAAAAAATTTTTTTTTCTGATAGTTGATTATTTTTATTTTTAATATATTTTTCATTTGATTAATTTTTTAAATTTAGATATAATTTTTTGATTGAATATAGGCTTTTTAATGTTCTTTGCCAAAGCCCATATTTTGCTCCAAATAATCGTCCCATTTTTGGGGGTGATGAAAGTCTTAAATAAAGGTTATCATAACAAGTTGCCTAGTTGCTTCATTCACTTGTGAATTGCAATAATGGAAACAAATACTGCGTATAACTTGGTCATTACAAGCGCTTTTCACTCTCTAGAAACAACAAACTTTATTCTTTCATAAAATGCCAGTTTATTTAATTATTTAAAATAAAAATATTTTTATTAAAAAATTATTAGTGTATAATTTTAAGGGGAGAGAAAGGTTAATAAACAATAGAAAAGGAATATTATGAGACGTCTGACTTGTCACGAAAATTCATTTAGTAAATAAAGCAATTCTTTATAATGAAAAAAATTATTAGATGATAAACTTAGAGGTGGGAGCGGATGAAGTATTAAGCGGCTTTAAGCGAATAAAACGTTTTTTATTAAAGATGAGAATTATAAATTGTCACTACTTATTTGAATTAATTGAATTTACCGACTTCGCTTGTATGGCTTTAATCGTGTAAGCTTTATTATATATATTATGAAAATTATAATAAATAATATTATGAAAATATTTTCAAAAATGAATCCAATAATATCGATAATATCAATTTATTTAAAAGACAAATCGAGAACTTACACAATTTATTGAACCTTGACGTTGAGCGACCGAAGCGTTTTTAAAGTAAACGAAACAATTTGAAATCTATTTGGTTGGCTCCAAACTTTTTTGTCGAATGTCTTCATGAAGCTCTGCTATTTGGACAGGTTGTTGAATTGTCGTTCACATAGTCAAGTAATTTTTTTTCAATAAGCGTCTCGCTTTTTGTCGATAGATTATTTATCGATCTTGGTGTCTTGAGATAAAGAATTTTTATTTTTCGGTACTCCAAATTCCATATTTAAGTTGTTGGGTTGGAAAGGTTGGTTAGATGTTATAAATAAATCTTTTCTAGGATATTTGATTTCGGAAACTTCACGGAATTTCTGTCTGATAACTAATTGTTACACGGTGATGCTTGGGAGCTTTGGTTTTGCATATTGGGATAATGTAGATGCGTATATATTGATAATTATGGGGATATTAATGCAAAATTAAAATTTGGATTAGGTGGCAGCGTAAATTGAAACTTTTATTTGGTGGCGTCGTAAATTGTGTTTGTAAATTAGGCACGTTCGCATATTTTGCAGTTCTTGGGTTTTTGAATGTTGGGGTTTTGAGGTGGTTGATTAGGAAATCTGAAAATTTGAAGGATAATTATAATTTTGATTTGAATCCAATGATGAGGATAAATTAAAAATGCGAGGAAATGAAGAGAAAGTGAGGAAATAATTTTTTTTGGTGTCGAAATCACACAATCACAATCATATTTATAAGCGATTAAAAATAAAAATATTGATAAAAAATAATAATAATAATTTTAAACGGCCATTAATGTAGAGGATAAAATGAATATACGGTTGCCAATCATCGCCCCACGTCTTTGACATCAGTGGGATGTTCATCTTTTATCCTCTTCCCCTCCCACGTGTATGGCCGAGATTGAGCAGCTTATCCTTTTCCCCTCAAAATGCTTCCACCGTGTATGGGCTATGGCCCATGTCCCACCATTATTTTTTTTGTCAGAAATAATGGGGAGTTATTGAATAAGTCTTGTCAAATTGGACAAAAAGATTGTCATATCAAATATTTATTATTGGAGCAAAATACCTCTCCAATTACTTGCTATTAAAGATGGTCTTAGAAATGCTTGCCAAATACCATTAGGTACAGGACTATTGAAATTGTAAAGTTTTCTGATACTTAGTAAGAAAATATTAACAAAAAAAATCATAACTAAAATTTAAAATAGATAATTTTATGATGGAATGACTTTATTTTCGGGTTGTTCCTGAACTATGTTTTATTTTGGTTTATCGCGAATTATCTTTATCTTTTTAGATTTGTCATTGTACTTTATTTTTTAGAAGTGCTTTCCTTTGTGTTTAAATGCTTTTACCATTGCTTATTTGTTTTTCGCATTTAAAATATATTTTTAGAACAGCTTTGTAATACATTTTGTCACTGTATTCTGGCTAAAGTAGAGACTAGCATTTTAAAATATTTCGTAATTATAATAAAATCATGATTTTACTTTATTTGTGTCTACTCATAGCTTTCATTAAATATGATTTCTTCTTTATTGTGTCATACTTAAGCTACCATACACCACATAAGGCTTTTTCGTATTAGCAAATTTTTTAACGATGTACCCCACTGACTTTCCTTTACGTGGCGATTTAACCTTTGACATTAGTGGTTGGTGAAAGATTAAATGAAGTTCCCGAGGGGAGAGGTGGGGTAAAGGGAGACAAAGTGAGGTGTCGAAGAAGAAATTTATCAGATTGATAATTAGAAGGCAAAAAACCAGGAGGAGATTGGGTGTGTGGTGAAGTGAGTAGGGACTGTGTAATTATATAAACTATTTTAAGTGTGCTCCTCTTTAGTGTAATATTGGAAGCAAAATAATTTAAAGACACGAGCTAAAATATATTTTAAATGTGAAAAAAAAACGAAACTCGAGAGCAATCGAAAAAGATGAAAAGTATAAAGAATACTAAAAGATAGAAATATAGAGATAAGCGCAGAAAAAATGGCGTAATTGAGGCAAACCGAAATCAAGCGGCTAATTAGTCATAAATTGATTAGGCAATTGTATTGCATATTTGCATCCACGTTCATAAAGTTGGAGGTGGAATATTTCAGTTCACTGAACGAGACACAGATATATATATTGATGACCAAATATTTAAGGTTGCTTAATGTGAAAAGAATCATGTGATCATATGCCAGCCATTGTGGACTAATCCACATTTGCTTATTTTAATTTCTCTCCGGTCCGCTGACTCTAGCTTTTTGTTTTTTTGACCATTTACTCGGCAAAAGATTTATAGATTTTCATCAACAACATCGCCAATTCCAATGGACAAGAAAGCATGACGTCATCTCTTTCAAAATCTACTAAATAACTTACTGGTTTTCTAAAGTATTATTTTGATATCATTTGACTTCTGATTCAATATACTTTTATAGTGTGGCTACAGTGATTCAATATACTTTTATAATGTGGCTACAGTTATGAGTTATATTAACAAAAAAATTCAATTAAAGAGAATGTGAGACAATAAACGGGTACTTATATAGTTATATGATACGGCTTTAATATTTTAGTTAGAAGGACTACATCAGAGTGGTTACGACAAGACCCCACTAGTTAGTGAGTGACTACTGATTATCTCAAAAAGTTCAATAATATACTCCACCCATTACTTTTTAATTATCTTCCTAACTATTGTATATAGATTAATCTTAAATAATCCAATAAGGTACTCTCTCCGTTTATTTTTAGTTGTCTTTATAGCAGATTATCATAGATTAAAGGAAATAAAAAAGTAGTCGAAAAATATATTGAAAATATAAAATAACAATTAATTAAAGCTATATTATTGGTTGATGATAATTTAATAATAAAAATATATTAAAATGTAGAATTACAATTTTACATGCTAGAAAGATAACTGAAGCGAAAAATTGTACAAAAACAGTAAATAAAGACGGAAGGAATTAATTAAGCATCCCAGAAGATTAGTATACCGAACTTATTTGGAACTATAAATCCAAAGCATTATTATATTCTTGATCGCATTGTTGGAGAAAATACACACTTATGGGAGTCAATTGTCAATATAGTCTTCGATAGTGTGGAAAACATGTAGTTTAGTGGGATAATGATATTATTCTGGTAGTTAAAATGATCTGCGTGTTGTAATATGATACCGAAAAAGTGTGAATGTTGAGCGTTGGTCGCTTAATCAGGAGCGTCAAAGAAATAGGAATGCGATATACAATATATTTGTCGGCTTTGACAAATATTAGCAACGTGTGAAGCCATTTCAGGCTATATAGTTCACCGATGCTCGATAGCATTAGATAAAAGCTAGCGTCGGTCGCGTTATGTGGGTTATATTGACAATTACCTCACACTTATGGTGTTTATTAGCATAGTAAATCAATCGTATATGACTTAATACACGGGTTTATAAGGAAGTTCACCCGTCATGTACTTTTTCATAATTAAAACACCGCTTTTATGAGATAATCCAGATAATTCATGGAGTTAAAGTAGCAATGCTTGATGTGAGATTGATAGTTCCAAAATCTTATGTACGGAAGGGGTTGGGAATTTTGTAATGCTTCTCACATGGCTTTTAGTCAACACGATGTGGTAACTTTTTTAAATTTTAATCCCAAATAATTTTTTTTTTCTTTGTAAAATATGTCAAAATATAGTAGTTTCATGGTACATTACTAGTAACATTATAATTTTTATATAAATCAAAATTGTGAGAGTCAATTAAGATATATAAATTTATTAATTTTGATAGATTAAAATCAAAGCTAGAGTGATTGAAGGGAATATAAGCTAGTAACTTCTGTACAGCTACTCCTATTTAATATATATATATATATATATATATATATATATATATATCTTTTATGCTTAGGTTATAGTACCGGTCGTCCCTTTCGTGTTTAAAAATGGAGTTTTAGGTTGGTAGTTTTACTTTAATTTTACGGTAAGTCTCCGTTAATTGGGTCGCATAGAGGAATCACGTGACTTTTGAGGACATTTGGTCATTTAAATGCCATAAGTTAGAAAGAGCAAAAGGCGGAAGGATGTCCGGCATGTTTGGATTATGGTGCCGGTCGATCCTTTATGTTTTCAAAATCGTTCTCAGTTGGTACTTTCGCCTAATTCCCTGTTAAGCCTCCGTTAATTAGGTCACGTGGCCATCGCGTGACAGTTTCTGAGGGCATTTTAGTCTTTTCATAACTAAGTTTTCGGTGAAAAAAAATCAAAATTAAATTTGAATATCTTTATCAAAACGTTTTGATAAAAATAAATAGTCGATCGATTTTGAAATGCCCCTCAGAAAATGTCACGTGATGCGTATTGCGATGTGAGCAATAGGAATTAGGTGAAAGTAGGTGGGAGATCGATTTTGAAAGCTTGTAAAGTGATCGTGGGCATTTTTGAAATATAAAATAATTGACATAAGAGATCGTCGCTACCTTTTTTGTCACATATATATTACATACTTCAACACTACACTATTCATAGCCGTTATAACAAATGTGAGACCAATGCAAAACATTAAAAGACAAAATGAAAATAACACAAAAATTTAACATGATATCCAGATGATATGAGAATCCACGAACAAAGCGAAACAAATTTATTAAATGAGGATTTCATAATACATAGTTCATGCTATATCTGTGAGAAATAATAGCGAAACATAACCCCCACCGAGGTGGTTTCGCCGAACTAGCATGGATTCGGAAGTGTGAACCGTGAACGTATTGAGTTGTTATACACACCCAAAACACTATTTGTTTGAACGGTGAAATAGTATTTTCTTCTGTTTTTAAATTAATGCCAATTACGGAAATTATATTAAGGGGAAAATAGTCGTTTAATCACCCAAAATCGATGTTTGGGTGTGTGTATAATGTTTAAAGAGTGAGCGTCTGCAATTATTGTAATACAATAATAAGACATTGGAGTCTTTCTTTTTAAATCAAATCATGTGGTTGAGTTATGAGTAGAGTATCTATCGAACCGGTAGGAAGATTGACAAATTAAGGCCAGTATCCCACCAGTGGTACCGTTAATATTTAACGGTGGCCAGTTAAATGCGTGGTTATGGGTTTGAGCATTGAATCTCGAGGATTAGAAGAGTAAAGGCCATTTAGCAGATTGAGCCCAAATTTCACAAATTAGTGTTATATGTTATACCTTGGAATCTTATAATCGATAAAGTTTTACATATTATAATTTGGAATATTATCATCAATAAAGTTTTGAGCTAAATAATATATTGATAAACGAATAATATTTGTTGCTATATCACAAAGTAATAAAATTGTATGTAATTTTTTAGATTTATTTAAGCATGTGTCTGAGTTCTTTAATGTTACGTTCTCTTTTTACAAAATATTGATAAAGAATCTGATTACATTAACATATTATTCTTTAAATAATAAAACCTTGATTATTTAAATAATATATTGATGCGTTTAATGCTTTTTATTCGTATATTATTGATATTATATAAATATCTAGAAACACTCTATCCATATCGTTGAAGAATATTCAACATTAAAATACCAACTTTTATTATATAATTAAAGAACTAGAATACAATCTTATTACTTAATATTATCATGAATATTTAATATATTATTTGAGACAAACAACATTTATATAATGCCAGATCTTATGTTGTTATCCATTTATTATACAATCTTAAATAACTCTCATGATTTAAATAGAATGGAATTCGATTATTTCTTGAAGGATAATATATCAAATAAAGGATAATATATTAAATAATACCAAATCTAAGTTATTTAATATTATTTTGAAGGATAATATATTAAATAATGTCAAATCTGAGTTATCTATCAAATAATACCAAACATATTATTTTGAAGGATAATAAATCAAATAATATCAAATCTATCAATATCTTGAAATAGTCTTTAATTACAAATATGCTTTATTATATAAAAGATAATATATTATTGAATCTTGTAAACTTGTTATATATTTATTTGTAGTAAACTTTTTAGTATTATCACAGCGTATTAATAGTCGTGTTTAAGCATAAGCCTCTTATCAAATGAGGCAATTAATATTAAAAGTCTGGCGTTTGTAAAGGTCTTGAGCAGAATGCAGTAGAATATCAGCACAATTTTGGATGAGCTCAAACCGTTTGACCCATTTAATACCCGACTTCTTGGTTGGGGCGCTTTTGTGGAAGCTGGGCGAATTTGAACAGAATAAGTGAGCCTGACTACCCCGTGGGACGGTTCCTTAGCCACGTCTAGTTATGAGTAGGTGACATTCTGGTTAATAGTATGACTGTATGAGACCTAATTGCTCAACGGGCCTTGTGAGTTGCGGCCTGAATGCCGAACAGGGCTTCCTTGTGCCCAATTGGTGTTTTGCATTTGCTAATTGCTATATAGCCTATCGGCCTATAGTGTCCTTTTTTTTTCTTCCTTCTTTTACTTCTATAGTATCCTCCTTAAATAAATTAAAAAAACTATCAAGTTTTGAACTCTACCGTACGGATTGTGAACAAAACAAGAAAGTAGACTGCAATTGCACAATGGCGCGTACAGTGGCGTGCGGGAAGGAAGGTTTTAAAGATCGAGATCTACATTATGGCGGAGATGTCTCGCAAAAAGATTAGCGAGGTTTAGGGTATAAAGTGCTCTTGCCCGGTGGGGTAGTTCTTATAAAAGTTCACCTTATCTTGGTTTTTGATTTATGGGTCAGTGGTAAAGTTTGAGTCTTGAGAGTCTGGGGCGCTGTCTCTTCGTGCGGTGTGGGTTCGAGTTCGTAAATTAATCGGAATCACATTGTCGAAGTGTGGTTTAAAAGGTAATACAGCCCAGGTTGAGGCCTTTGTCCATGATTTCTACGCTTACGTGTAGGCTCGAAGCGTGGATAGCGTATGATTTTTTAGATTGGGGGTTTGGCCTTTTTAAAAAATGGCGCAATAATTTATCAATAAATGTAGTTTTTTTTAATTTTCTCAAATTTATTTTACTTCACATTTTCTCTTTTCAAAATTCGTCATAAATTACTTTTTGTATCCTATAAATATTACTCCATAAAAATAAAAATAATATTATTGGATTTATTATTATTTTTTACAATATAATTAAACATTTAGTCACGATCAAAGTAAAGATTAAAAAATATAAATTTTAATTAAAATAAAAATAAGTATTTAGTAATGCCAAAATCTTAATAACTAATTAATCAGAACATAATACCTGGGTTAAAAACAAGTTTTTTAAAAGTCAATTCGTTATAATTCATTCCGTTTAATAAATTTTAATTGAATTCCTCGATTCTGATATCAAAACTATGCTCATAAACTATTCTTTATTGTTGGCTTGGTATTAAAAATAACGATGTGGTGATATTATTTTGTTTGGATAATTATTTGCTACCCATCTGACGGTTGATAATTGAGATAGAGATGACTATCTAATCTAACGGTACCGACATGTGCCATGGAGAGTTGAAGACTACCGCTAGAACTTCGGTCGACTTATAATTATAGTTGTCATTTGTCAACACTTTCACAAAATAGTCCAAATTAGACAATTTAAATATCAACCCATACATCAAAGTTTTTTCACCAAAACTACATTAATATTTAATATTGGCCACAAACAACATAAATTACACAAGTATAATTAGCCCACAAAGGGGCACGTGTAAGCCTATGTCTGTTCCTAAAGATGTTTCTGGCCATTTGGGTCCCCTCAGATCTCTTAAGAAAAGAACTAGCAAAGCTAAAAGACACCAAAATTTTCCAATTCACATGGATATGTGACTTCAAGGTGTAAATAATACTGTGGATCCTTGACACTTCCTACATTTTTTCTATAATTAAAATAAATAATTTTTCATATTTTAATTAATTTCGTATAAATTTAAATTAAAGTAATAATAGCCCTTCATCCTATTTCATGAAAATATTTTGCTTTTATACAAAATTTTAGTCATAAATAACTACCTTTTATTTTTATTTTGTAAACTAAAAAAAATCAATTTTGGAATTATCAAAAAATGAAAAATATCATTAAAACATGGGATGAAGTGAAAATTAATATATTAATATTAAAGTAAAGTGAAAATATTATAATTTGACATATTTTTCAAAAAATATTATACAACAAAATTAAAAATAATTTATAATCAAAATTTAAAAAATTAACCCATCAAAATTAGATACTAAAGATATTTTAGATCTTTGAAGGATTAATTTAGTAAACTTCAAAATAGGGTTGAAAGAAACCTCTATAACTTTCTTACACTTTCCAATTTTTAAGGAACAATTTATTTATTTTCTTTTTTTAGCAAATATCTATGACTATATAAACCTACATAGTACTGTTCTAGATTTATACTCGTCTCTTCATTCTCTTCTTTCAGTCTCATATTCTTGTCTGAATATTCAAGAAAAAGAAGAGACAAACATTCACCTAGGTTAATATATATATATATATATTATTCATTAATATTTATACAAATTTATTTCCTTCATCACCATTTATCTCAAAAACCATGATTTTCAGCTTAATATCAAGTAGCCCAATAAATTTTTCAATCCAGAATATTAAAAAGGAGCAATCTTTTGCAAATAAAGACTTCAATTTGATTAGTCATAATGAACTCAACTCTGGAAGAGAAATGGAGTTATTGAAGCCAGTTATGATAACCCATGAGAGTATTTCACCAGATATTGCCAAGAAAAAGATGATTCTTGAGGAAAATGAAGGATTGGCAATAAAGGGTAGTAAGCAAATGTTTATGTTATGTGGATTTGGTTATTGGGTGGATGGTTTTAGGTGTTTTCCTTTGTTGGCTTTGAATTTCCACATGGCCAACTATTTGAATATACATCCTTCAACTTTGCAAATTGTGCAGAATTGTGGAAATCTTCCTTTTGTGGCTAAGCCTTTGTTTGGTGTTTTGTCTGATGCTTTTTACATTGGTGGGGCTCATAGGTTGCCATATATTTCCATTGGAGGTTAGTTCATTGTCATACTGCAATTTGTTGTAATTTCATATTTTTTTCACTTTGTTTGATACTAATTCTGATTAAATATTTTAAACTTCTGCATTAGATATTGATTGTAACATACTCCATTTGTGTTATTCAAATCCATTGACCTTAACACAGTTCATGTTTATGGTTTGTCATAGAGACCCCTTTTTTGTCTTGAACTGAAGTGATATTACCTATGCTTCCTTGTAAATATCTAAATAACGTGTATATTGCAGTACATTTTCTTTGATGAAGAATTGAAGTCTTAGTTATAGAATCTTATTGACTTTGGAAAAGCAATTCTTTTATGTAATTGATTGTTGTGTTATTCTTCTTTAACTACAATGAACATGATGCTCAAGCTTGTATCCCTAACAAAAAAGCTCAATATATAACATGTCATTATAGTTGATAATGTAATCAAGGCCTCAATATTAGTGTTACTGAAACCACGATAGCCTGCAGAAATAGTAGAGTAATGATAAGAAATATTAAGGCGAAAATTGTGATGCTGTCTGCTAATTTTACCCTTAATATGAAGGCATAATAAAATATACTCCTCATTTCAGTTATCAGGTGCAAGGAAATTTGTCTAAGTCGGTTATTGGCCCTTTAACGAGTTGATGTCATAATTTGTTAGAAGCAATTTATATTGAACTTCGGATTGAAAATTGCCTGCCAATATGATGTCATTTGGCAAATACTAACACATTTTCATTAACTTTCAGTCCTTATTCAGGTTCTATCTTGGGGACCGTTGGCACTGATGTCGGTTGCTAGTAAATCTCTCCCTGCTGTTATGGCATGTGTGCTTCTCAGTAATCTTGGTGCATCCATTGCAGAAGTTGCGAAAGATGCTCTGGTTGCAGAGTACGGGAAGGCACACAAGATGCCTGCTATTCAGTCATATGCATTCATGGCTTCTGCAGCTGGTGGCGTCCTAGGGAACCTAATAGGCGGGTTTTACTTATTAAGGACACATCAGACCCGATCTATGTTTCTAGCTTTTGCGTCTATATTGGCCCTCCAGTTTACACTGACTACATCCATGAGAGAGGAATCCCTTGGGTTACCCCAGCTACGAGATCAGGCGTCTATGAAGAGGTCAGTCTTCCAAAACATCAAGAAACAATATGATGATCTTATGGTAGCAGTTAAAGAGGAGAATATCTGGAAGCCTCTCATGTGGATCGTTGGCTCGATACTGGCAGTTCCAGCTCTCTCAGGTTCAATATTTTGCTATCAGACACAATATCTAAATCTTGATTCATCTACCATTGGAATGTCAAAGGTCACAGGCCAAGTTGTGCTATTCTCCCTGACTGCACTTTATGGCTGGTTTGGGAAGAAGGTTTCAATGAGACAGCTGGTGAGCTTTGTCCAAGTTACGTATGCATTTTCACTTCTCCTTGATTTGATACTAGTATTGCAGCTCAACCTTAAACTGGGGATTTCAAATGAGATCTTTGCTCTCTGCTTTTCTGGTCTAGCAGAAACGATTGCTCAATTTAAAATTTTGCCGTTCCAAGTTCTTTTAGCAAATTTGGCTCCCTTGGGGTGTGAAGGTTCGCTCATGTCATTTTCAGCTGCAGCACTGTGTTTGTCATCAGTAACCAGTGGATTTTTGGGGGTTGGGTTGTCCTCTTTTCTTGGTATCACATCAGGGAACTACTCTAGTCTTCCTCTGGGTATTCTGGTACAACTTGTTGCTGCATTAGTTCCACTTATATTTATTAATAATGTCCCCAATGCACAACCTTTATCTGAAAAGAAGAGCATGAGAAGTAAAAGTAAAAGAACTCTGAAAAACAGAAAAGTTGGGACGGTTGCTCTCGATATTATGTATTCTCATAGAAGAGAGAGGGAACTTGATCTGAACGGACGGTTATCAAAACATGATTGAATTGAGAAACTGGAATATGCGAACTCTTGGCTTTCACAACTGATATCTTACTGAGAATGGATGCTATATGCCCAAAGTCCGGTGAACAACATTGTAGTCGCCCACATCTATCCAGCTTCAGTGTAAGGAGCTACAGTTTTGAGGGATCTGATTTTCCTTGTTCGGTTTTCATGCATGAAAACAGCAAAAGGTCAAGTATGGTACTGAGGAAACTTGAAGTTCATAAATTTTGAGTTACTGCTGCAGAATTTTATATAGACAAGTTGCGGATTGCTGACTTTGAAGAAGAGAATACAGACTCGACGATTACAGTACCAGCGAAGCTCTTTAACTTCGGCCATGCTAATCTTGCAGAAACATTTCAGACATTTGCGGATTTTGAACTCGTTTTGTTTCTGCTAAGAATCAACAGAGGCTCAATCAGTTGATCAGCATTTGAGTATTAGCATCAAGGCTCATCAATTGCAGATATCTTCTGTTACCTTTTTCCTTTGAATTCTTTTGCTGAATTTTTTAGCACCATACGGATGATATTACAATGTATAGTACTACTAAGCACACGATTTTTTTTAACTTCTTTGAACATACATAATGTGATACGTTTTCTTTACAAAATTTGGCAAACCATTATTCTCTGTTTTCCTTATTCTCAAACTTCTCTAGACTACATTGTTTATCAAACAATCGGCTTACAAATTCATGCGGAATCCCCAGATTTCAAACACCGTACTACTTGTGGGACAGCAGTAGTGGAATAGTGCATCGAACAGTTCGCGAGAGCCGACTTGATCCTCTTCCCCAAGGATGTCAAATGAGGGGATCCCAAGAGAAAATCCGACTCCAACTTATGGTCCATATATGATCCGTACTAAATCTGACCAATTGTTCATCCGACCTCTACATTCTTGACAACTCATCTTCGTCTCACTAGATACTTTTGGAAATATTCGGTAAGCTAAGTAGGGGATATTTTTTTTATTGATGATATCGATATTGATGCTAGTGTGATATCCCATAAACTCTATGATAACAGACTTTTCTTCCATAAGTTTATTAAAACCAAAAAAGGTGTTCTCCTGTTCCACTTTCTTCACTGTTCTCTCTCATCAGTTTCTAATTTTCTAGTGTCAACATCCTCCCAAAGCATCTGTGATGTGCATTTTTGCTATAAAAAAAATCCGATTTTGTGCCAGTGGGAACCAATTGTACATCTTAAAGGTACTCAACAGTCAACACATGTATTTCTAAACATACTCAACAAACCAAATTTGTACTCTAATAAATTTTAAAATAACGAATGCAAAACATGTTATAAAGTTGCCCAGCCTATAAGATTCAGATTCAAAAGCTACCAGAACTTCTTCTTTTTTAAAGCTTTTTGGGATGTGCAGAAATTATGACAGTTGTTGGATTGGAGTGTCAGAATTTGCAAAAAAATACAAAATAAATGGCTAAGATTAATTTTGCACCTGCTAGAATTTGTACTTTTATCAGAATTTCAATTTCCTCAAAAAAGAAGAAATAGAAAGATAACACTGATAATTTATTGTGAAGCCATAGTGAACTTGAAACTTCATCACTTGCCAAAAAAAGATTCAACAGGATGTGCAATTATTACATGCTTGTCAATACCTTGGATTAAAGAAAACCACACCCTATAGTAAACTAGTTAGACTATATGTAATTATTAGACTGCCACTTAGCAGAGCCAAATAGAGCCAAATATGAGCTAGCTATAGTTCTGTGAACCTTCTTTAGTTCACATTTACAACTTTGTCATAAAGCACTTAACTACTTTAAGAGGAAAGTGACTACTTAAAAGGATTAGTAGAAAGGAGCAGAATAAGTAGGCAGGTTAGGTTTGTTTGACATAGCCATAGAAGTATTGAAAGCGCCATGGACATCGTCTAGGTTCCACAGTGCATCCCAGATGTTGGCTTCATTTGAGACCTCAGGCACAGATGGGTAGCCATTATTGATAAGTGAACAAAGGAAACCGTCGTGCTCTTGATTAGCCGAGAAGGGGTATGCAGGGACAATATTTTGCTTTACTAGAGGCATGGGGGGTTGTCTGTTTAGGCTCTCATCAGACGATGACACGATCTTTCTCATATCGAACTGATTCTGCAGCTGAAGTTGCTGTTGGTGCAGCTGCTGCTGTTGCTGAAATTGTTGCTTCCTCAGTAGCCGAGCCCTGGAGAAATTCTCCGAGCTGTTTGTCTTCTTCTTGAAATGAGTCCTCCAATAGTTCTTGATTTCATTGTCTGTTCTTCCAGGAAGGCTTCTAGCAATTGTAGACCACCTACACCACAACAAATTTTTTCATGTTACTAATCATCAAGAACCGATCAAAACAGACTGACTAGTATGATATTCTGCAACAGAAGTTCCACCTGTTTCCCCATCTAGCATGAAGCTCCACAATGATTTTTTCTTCTTGAGGAGTAAGTTGACCTTTCTTAAGATCAGGCCTCAAGTAATTCACCCACCTTAATCTACAACTTTTCCCATTCCTCTTCAACCCTGTAAGGTACACACAAGCTCAGCATAATTAAACATTAAAACGACGTTGGTTCGTCGCATTCCAACCCGCCACATAAATATTGGAGTTTCACAAGGCTACAACGATGGTTCTACTGCAATATTGAAATTATTTACCGCGAGAATTAGTCAGCTTACTCGAGTTTAAATTTTTTTAATGCAACTTGAGAGAATCGCGAAAAATATAATGGAAGTTGAGACGACGTTAACTTCAAATAATATACTACATGGAGAGATTAAATTATGAATATAGTGATACAAGTTGAACTATTTTAATACCTGCTATTCTACAAACAGAATTCCATCTGCCTTCACCATGCAACTTGACATATTCAATTAGCTTATGATCTTCTTCAGCAATCCAGGGGCCCTTACGCCACCCTTCATCAATAATTCCCCAACCTAATTGTTGTGCCATTATTTCCCAAGACATAATAGGATTATAATGCTAACTTTATCTAGTTGTACTTATGTTGTACTGAAAATTCTGTGACATAAGAGGCTAGAGTTTGTTACATATTTATATATGTACTTAGAGAATTCAGGGGTCATGTTAGATTGTCATTAGTCAAGTAGATGTCATTTTCAGATCGATTGCATGATCTTAATTATATTACTTTTAAACATTTTTTAAGTTTGTAAGTGCCATTAGCTTTCCATTTTGTAGTGTTGGAGTATTGTTTACGACTTCTTTTTCCTTGTGTTAATGAAATATGGTACGACCATTCGCCTCAAAAAGATTATTCTATTTAATTTTTAATTATTAAAAGTAATAATTATTATAGTTTCAATTGATATTCGTAATTCGAATTAAATCAAATTAGTATGTTAATAATAAAATATATTAAAAATCTAGCATTATTTGAGATTATTCATCAAATATTATACTACATAATAACATATACTGCATACACGAGTTCAAGAAAAATGTAACTACTAGTATTTAAAACATGACAATCTTTTAAATGGATGGAGTATGTTACTTTTGAAAAAACTAAGATTTATGTAGCATTTTGTTTTGTACCCTTCAATTGAAAGATTTTATTAAGGCATGGCTAGATTTGTTTTCATCAATCAATATATAAAAGGGAGAAGGTGGAACAAGGAATCAAACTTGACACCTTAGAGAATCTTATTTCCATCAAAGAAGTGATCGAGTTATTACAACTTCGAAAAGGGATTTATTTATTTGATATTACCAAAGATGCTTCTAATGATGTGAATACAAATAAAGAAAATTACATTCTTTTAACTTAATATTATAATGGTAGAAATTAAGTTTAAGACTTTCAAGGCTTGGATGACATGATTACATCTGGATCAAAGAATCATGTAAGCACATTTCATTGTTTATATATGCTACAAACTGTGAGCTCAAAGATGGAGAAAATTAAACAACAAAATTACATGCCACGTACAGCCCTAATAAGAGTACGTAGATCGTAAGTATGAATCTGGTCTTTTATTTCCAATGGGAAGCCTTAAAGCTAAGCAGTGTCACATTTGTTTTTGAATTAAGAGAACATGGGTGGCTAATTATTTAGCTTGAAAGCCACAAGGAAACCAATAGCCATTAACCAGGTGTATGCTTATTTACTTGGTTACTTCTCAACACTCATCAAGGACATCATATATATAGGAAATAAAATATACTTCTTGTGATAATGGATGCCATTTGAGGCGTACAATATATGATATAAAAAAGGTTTTCGCGAATCACTCTTGATTCTCGTAATTTTTATATAATTCCTGTAACTTATTTATCTTATGCAGACGGTCACTTGTACTTTATGCCTCTAAATACCTAGACTAATTTTTCTTAAAATCATGTAAAATGATTATATTTGAAGAAACTTTATCGCGTAGCAGATAAAATCAGCTAAGTATATAAACGGGATCGCTTCAAATTATATATTTCATCTAAATAATATATTACGTTATGTATAAATAAAGAACACTTCTGATTTGCGTGAATTAATCAACAACAAATTTTCCGGCGTCGTTTAGTTTAATTTCTATCCATGAAATAAATGATCATAGTTGGTTCTTGGCGGGGGTGTTGAATCGCGTCTTGGGTACGCTTTGGGGCAAATCGATTGGATGGAATTATCAGCAATTCGATCTTAGCGACGATAGGATTTTAAATTTCTTCGTGAAAGGGAGGAAAACTTCTTTTATTAATTTCGTTTTTGTTTGTGATATGTGATGAAAACACAATAAAGTTGTCAAATTAACCTAAAAGCCCAATAGAATAGTTTAATGAACTGACTGTTTTAATTTGAATTAAGCAGATTAAGTGAATTAAACAGAAAAATTGATAATAAATAACTAACAATTTGCTAATAGGCTCGACTAACTATTAAATTAATTAAAGCGTGATTAATTAATTGAGGTTTATCGATTTATATTTTTACGTTATGATGAATTCAGTTGAGAATATTAGATTTGATTCTGATCGACTCCCGATTTATGATCTTTTTATTTTATACATGAAATACTCTTCAGCGTCATTATGTGTGTGACACTTGGAAACTTAGATAATAGTAGTCGTATAATAATAGACCATTAATATTAACCTGCAGGTTATGCATGAGATCACAACAATCACAGCGTAACTCCACGATATCGTGAGGGCAGGCCCCTAATGATACAATTACTTACTATGATTGGCGTTCCGTTTATGTAATCACATTAACTAAACTAGTAAATAAATTGTTACAACAATTGTCGCAACATGCATAATAAATGAAACAAATAACTATTGATTTAAATCGTAATACATACAAAAGCTCTGCTGATAAAATGATAATATTATTAACTTACGTTTATACCGCGAGACAAAATATTAAATGACTATGTTATCACATATTAAAATATTATTTTGTCACTGTAGCCTCTGATAGTATAGGGACTAAGCTATAAAGGACGCATTTAAATATTTCACAATAATTAGATAAAGCTTCAGCATTTCTTGCTTTTCTTATTTCATCTACTCCCAAGCTTTTTACTGACCCTTTATGCCCATAAATACCGCGCCTCTGGCATGGTTAAATGGTTGTGGGGTAAGCAGTGGTAGAAAGAAGATAGGGTTAGGGGTAGGGTGTGATAAAAGAAAAGGGTTTAGGCGCCATTCTACTAATTATGTAAAATATTTTAAAATGTCTTCTACATTTTGAAATATTATTATTAGGGTTTTAACTATTTTAAGGTTGAAATTAAGTCACAGAGAGGTCGGCAGATAAGAGCGATAGTTCGGGGTCTTGAAGAAGAAAAGTATTCTGACTGCACAGATAAGATGAATAAGTTTAGGGGTGCTTTGTAAAAATTCATGATAGTTTAAGGGTATCGGTAGAAAAAACCTATAAAAAATTGGGGGTAACTATGACCATTGCGTCACTAGGGGAACAAGTGGGCATTGATATTTGTTACTGTGATTTTGGATTTGGATTTGGATTTTAATGCTTTAGTGAAGATAGATATGCAGATATTAAAAAATTGAAATTTTGATATGGGTACGGAAGCAATATCTCTAAAAGATTAGCAAGAGCATGATGAAGAAAAGTGAGATGGATAATCACACGGTTTGGACATGAGAAAGACGTTCTTATAACCATGTCGAGCTGGTATAAGTCAATGGTGAGCAGGGGATGGACCCACATTTCAATACGAAGTATTTATTTTATCATTTAAAATAAAATAAAAATTAAGAATTTAGGACATAAGCTAAAGAGGAATGATGGATGGGATGAACCCCTTAACTTTCAATAATTTGCATTATACTGTACTATACACTTAAAGACACCTTTAATGTAACTCCCAAAAATAAATACGGAGGGAGTATATTACTGAATTGTGAATTATTTAACATTAAAGTTATCGAAGTATCAATAGTAGTTATAAAAGATAAACGTGTGTTTTTCACTCCAAGGTAGTCATGGGATTTTGGCACATGTAGTGTATTTTTTTTAATTATCATTCTGTTAAAATTGATAAATTGATCTTCGATTATTTAATAAAATTTCCCAATATATGTTACTGGCTCGTCCCACAGGATATTGTCTTTAAATTAATTAGATGTATTTTAGATTCTTTTACGTTATTTAGCGCGGTCGTATGCGATTGTGCTTTTCGTTCCTTTTCATATATATATCTCATTTTTGTTCCTCATTTGCGGTAGAATTCGATAAATTAATCACTAGTTAAAATTGCATGTCATTATATTTATAAAAAGTTAATTAATGCATTATTAAATAGACGTAATGCAGATCATTTGGCTCACTCCTTAATCTATACTATATATAATGTCTAGAATTACGCAATGGAGGTTCTAGTGAAGCCAAAGAATTAATGTATTTCTTATTTTACCCTCATGAATTTTTTATTTAATTTTCATGGCCTTATTGTAGTGTAACCTTTAACAAGACAACTACCGATAATTCACTACTAGATATTCTCTACTAAGTAATCTCGTAATTGTGAGAAAATAAAAGTTATTTGATTCACTTATGCTGTTTTCTCATGATAACTTTTCATCTTATTTCTTTTAGGGTTTTTTTTTTAAATTTGTTTTCTCATTGTTATAATTTTATTATAAAAATAATAAAATAATTGACGGTAATGCGCATCTTAATTTAGTTCAAGTATAAAGAAGATCAATAGTGCCGTACAACTAAGATTGTGGTTACGATTCTATACAAGTAATCATATTCTCTAGTCATCCTATGCCAATGCATTTGAATTGTCAAGATTATATTCTAATGAGACACGTAAGACAAAATACCTTGATCAACAAAAAAGATAAAGCATTGGACAAAAATGTTCTTAGGTGCCATTTTTACGTCGTAGCATAAATGATTTTATTCCTAGGAAAGTACATATAAAAGCATGATATTATGATAATAATACATCAACAACTACACATAAAAGAGTAGTGTATAATAATTATATATTCAAGAATCTGATCATATAAATTTCAGAAGTAATTTAAAAGAATAATAAAATGAACAAAATTGAATTGAAAAAATTAATGAATGAATAAAAAATTCTAATCGGCTATATGGACCCATAAAATAATGGGCTGGATAATAAAAGATGGCCCTCTTAAGCAACCTAAGTACATAGATATGTTATTAAGCTTGTGTTCAACGATCCGGCGTCCGGCCCTTAAGAACAAACCGGGCGGTCCATATTCGTCTTCGACATGGCTAAGGCCCCATAACGAACCCGGCTGACCTGGCAGTAAAGGAATTTCTTGGGCCTGTCGGTTCGAGGCAGTAATGAACGTCGTGCTTGTTGTTGTATTAAGCGATGCACCGCGTTCACTTTTGGAATATCAATTTTTGCATTAAGCGTCCCAGGCGTGTATTTCAACGGTGTTAATACCCAGATTTATAATGATAAATGAAATTGATGAAAATTGAACAAAATAACATTTTTAATGAAATAAAAGATTTATTAATAGTTGAAATAGGTAGTTTAGACTCCTGATCGACATTTCTCGCCTTGATTAATCGTACAAATGGACACTTGAAAATGATCACAATGATTACGTTCGATCCGTTCATGGTGAAGCCTAAATTCAAAGTCACCGCATTTTATACCGTGATGTTCACAAATTCATGCAACCATTAGTGAAGTAAACTTGTGATGTGTTCGTCGCCATCCTCGAACCTTTCATTTTCAATTTTGACATCATGAGCTTCAATCATCCATAGATAGCTTACCTTTGCAGTACAAAAAAGTTGTACGTTCGAACAATGGGTAGCACGAGCCTTTCGGCGGATGGATCTCTGATAACCTTGAAAAACTTCTTCATGACCTACCAGTGCTCTTTTGGGCATAGTAGGCAATATCTTGTAAACAGTTGCAAATTGATTAATTAATAGTTGTAATTATCTAACAAGAAAAATGTCCCCATTTATAGATCCAAGAAAAATACTTCCGATCAGCTTATGCGACAAAGCGGGTACCGCGTTCACTAAGCGGTACCACGTTTGTAGTCCCCAGCCCAATTTATCTAACGTATTTTTTATGCTAAGCGGTAACGTTTGATCGGTGGTACCATGTTAGATCCCAGCGGCTCCAAATAAATGCTGACTACTTTTGTGAATAAGCGTAGTGCCGTTTGACCAAGCGTTACCACGTTAGTCCCAACAACTCTCTAATGGCTACTTTTAAGGTTTGATCGAAGCGATCTGCGTTTATTCCTATGAAAAATGTACAAAGGCATACATGGAGGCTTTCATAAAGGGAACGCGTTCTTGCGTTTCATGACTCACTGATCGTTTCCCTGGCAATTCTGATACTGCGAAATCAACTTTCTAAAAGCGATTCTGATACTCATTTAATTATTTTTTATTAAAGTCACAGGATTGTCCCGAGAGTCTAAGGATTCTAACTTTCTCAAGTCGTAGGCTTGTTCGTTTCTGTCACAATCTTATCTTGCCATCTCCGATTCGGTATTATCTATCATTTTTTTTTTCATAATTGTGATATTTGTTCTTCTAAATTAATGTGTAAGCACGTAATGCTTGGTAAAAATATTGAGAAGTGATATTGGTAGTGCTAGTATATACAACGATTATGTTAATCTAGGGGGATGATAATCGTATGGATGGGTGCTCACCGATCCCAATTACTCTGGGATAATAATAATAATAGAAGGAAAAAAGTATGGATTTGACAACATTTGTGACGGTAGTAGAAAATCAAAGGAGTAAAGCACATATGGGTGTAAAAGAAACCTTATCATGGAAAATGTGTAGATTAAAGGAGGAGCCAGGTCGTGCTATTTAGGCATTTATTAAAGTCGTAAGATCAGCATTGGGATGGAGAATTCACGGGGTGAGTACGCGAGAACGATTAATACGAGCAGTAGCTTTTTAATATTCTGGCTATTTTATGTGTTAAAAGCGGTGCCCCGTTCTGTAAACATTACCACGTTGGATTCATTCTTTAGAATGAAACATGTGTTTTGAATGAAACTTTTATGTGTTAAACGTTGGCCCAGCGTTTATTTAAAGCGTTCACGCGTTATTAAAGGGCAGGGGCCTCAGACGAACCCGATGTCGAATCTACTTTGAATATTGGGTGGGCTCGAGAACTGGCCAGGAGGCAGGACGATCCTCGCCACGTCCGTCCCGTTTCTTAATGGGCGGAGATGTCGTTCGGGGGGCCCTAGTGGGCCGGGGCGAATTGAGCCCAGGAAATGTGACGGGCCCCAGAGCAGACCCACGAGCTGGTTCGTTAATTACCAATATTAATCGCGTCTATTTTGTGTCGGGATGCTTACAAAAAATTTGTTACCAACTTAGTTAATTGGTGATTTGGTAGCAAGTTGCTATTTGGTTTCGATGAAGTGACAACGTAACACAAATAGTGCGAAAATGTAGGTTATAAGTTGGTGCTATTTTAGCATCTCCTTTTAATATTTAACGTTTAGCGCGATTAAAAGGCTTAGTTTGGGGTCAAGCTACGATTTTTTGAGATTTGGCCCCATTAAATTCCTAATATTACACTAATTACACAATCAAAATACATTTCAAAAATTAGGAACTTTAACACCATGAGGGATCATTTCACATAACAAAGAATTAATTGGGTATCAAATTTAACACCATGTGGGACCGAGATCAAAATTTTGATATGGGAGCAAATTTTTTGTACCAAAATGTAAGACCCCACCGTGAATAAAATAAGCGCCGTTATTCAGCCAGAATTGCTTGATTCATCGCTTGTTATTTCTTTGGTTGGTTGTTTATTTTCATATTTTTTTTAAATTATTTCTTCTGATAATTAAGCAATAAAAAAAAATATATCCTTTGTTTTTATTTTTAGTCATAAATAGAAACTTGGTTTGTCGTTTTGGACACAAAAAATTTGAGTTTTGCATTTTTCATTAATTGACAAATATTATGAATTTTTGAAATTCAAAAAAATATTTTATTGAAAAGGAAGATAAGTAATATGGAAGAAATAAAGTAATTCAGGGCACTTGAATAACGTTATGTTGGAACATTCTTTGAAAAGTGGATGTTATTTAATGATATTAAGTTAATGTGATATGAAAAGTGTCGAATTTGACAACATAAAAGGTACAATATTGGACTTCGGAATTTTAGTGGTGTTGACCTGTTGTCAATAATTGTTAATGGATCCATTAAATCTTAAGAAGTAGTTTATAATAATACGGAGTAATAAAAAATGATTGTTATTTCGAAAAAAGGTTAAAGGTAGTACTTTTTTCTTTATACGGAGTGTATCGTTACCAAAGTTGTGAGACTTGAATCTTAACTTTAATTGTATAACAAAGTATCTAAATCTAAATTTTTTTTTTTTTTGTAAGTTTGTGTAAAATATTAAAACAGGAAATGGATCAAACAAAAGAACAACAAAGTGACATTTAGAATGCTTAGGAATGTATGAATTGAGACATACTGTAGTACTGATGAGTATTTGAGAAAGAAACAAATAAGTAATTAATATTAATAAAAGAGGTAGGGAACCGTAGCCAACTCAACTTCAGCTGTATCATTGCATGAATCCAAATCAAATGTCATTGCAATATATACCCATTTTCCATGTATATATATATATATATATATATATATATATATATATACTAACTATATATATATATAGTCTGAAAGAACATATAATGAAGGTTAAAAAGAGTAGGCACAAATACATACAAGTTGGCTAGTTGTAGTTACTATATAATTGCATAGCTGGACATGTAATAATATTGGTTCAAAGTTTTAATTGATTTCCCTTAACAGTAAACATTATACTTAAGCAACATGATCTGGTAGTGGTTAGGGAGGCGTTCCCCGGTGAGCTTAGAGGTCGCAGGTTAGGTCTGGGTATAAGGGAGGCGGTGGGTAGATTTTTTAAAAAAAAAAAAAAAAAAAAAACCTTATACTTAAGCAACATGATCTAAGTTAATTTTGAAAAATTTACATTATTATATACTGAGTATCGATTTAGTAATAGACGACCTCTCCTAAATACATTCAAGTTAATTTATGAAATCTAGTTTACATTCTTGTATTTACAGTAAATTTTTTGTTTGAATTATCTTTGCTTGTAGAAAAATTATAATTACATATTTTGATATCTTTTTGTCTCTTTTAATTATTAAACTATTATCCAACCAATAATATAGTTTAATTAATTTGGCCGTTTCACATTTTTAATGTAATTTTTTGATTATTTTTAATTTATATGTAAATTCTGCAAATCTATTAAAATGAATGGAGTGTGTACTAATAATTGATAGTTTGATATCTCTGGATAATTTCAAATCTGTTATTGATATTGATTCAATATTCTTAACATTTTTTATATTGCTTCAAAATCCGCTAAAAGCAAAACATAAGGACTGTATGTATATAAATGCAACACGTGATAATTGTGTACGTACGTTTGAAGTTCTCCATCACTTTGGAGGTCCAAGATGTCTTCCACTATCATGTAATATTTGTATCCTTCTTAAGTTCTTATCTGTCTAATCTTGCTTCATTAATATGCATTGGGATACTTGTAAGAAGGTTTATTTAGGGATTAGAAACTATTTACTACTTTTTCCCCAAATTTTGAATTCTTGATGATTAGATAGTCAATTATTCTAACACGTAGGCTAATAATTTAGTTAGATTTGAGAGGCTTATTTAAATGGGTAAGCTTTTTGGCCGATTAAAAGCTGTAAGATTGAAGTCGCGTCGAGTTAGATGGGGACCGTGTCTTAAATACCAGCGCTTTACAGGCGTTTTACATAAATATCAGGTCATGTCTCGTTTTAGGGTAATGGTTAAACTATAATTTTCATAATGCTGCTGTTGTGTGTCAATCGAAATGACTTTAAGCATCCAGTAGTTCTGATCGAAGCCAGTCGTGATAAAGTCGCTGACACCGGACATCAAGTCGAGGGGTTGTGAGTCATTAAAGATCAAGCCAGACATTTAGTCACGTCTTACTTGGGGAGTAGCAATCGGACGAGGAGTAGGCGATACCCCGACATCTTGGGTTCGCTGCCTCGAGACTTAAAGACCCCAAAGAGCAGGTAGGAGCAGGGATATCGAGGACCCGATCCCTCGAATGGTAGCAGTCTGATAAAAAGTTTGATGAGTTCAGAAACAAAGTTTCGGGGCACAATACCTCCCGAAGGCCTCGGGAAAAAGAAACACATCATATGGGACTACTTGTAATAAGGTTTATTTATGGATTAAAAACTATTTTCTACTTTTTTTTCCCAAATTTTCAACTTGTGATGATTAGATTAGTCAATGGTAGCAAAAACTTTTTAAAAGTTGATGGTCAATAATAATATTAGTTGAGATTTAACGTAATTCTATGTACTAGCCTGAGTGGACATTTTGTCCCGTAACAAGAGTGCCCTATGCCTCGTTCCTCTCCTCTATGTCTCCTTTTTTTATCTTGTGATGTCAATACTTTTGTAGTAATTTTGTAGTAAAATAATATTTTTATTGTGAAGCTTACTTATTAAGCTACAGGATAAGAGATGAAATAGTCGTTCGTTCATTTCATTTATTTGGGTGTGTGTCACAATCGGTATATGAGTAAATATAGTAGGGAGGCGGATTTAGGCAGTTCGATTGGTAGTTCAGAAATATACATTAAATTTTTTCTTGTATTTAATGAAAATTAAAATTACAAGTGAAAATATTGGAATTGGATGAACATTTAATAAGAAAGCGAAGTATTCTAGTAATTGTAGAATAAACAATATATAGAATATGAATAATTTAATAATCAAATGAAGTAATTTAGATTTATAGATAGTAAAAAGTTAGGAATGTTTAAAGAATAAAAGAGACATACACAAAAGGTGAAGTTGCCAAAATTTGAACCGTTTATCCTTTATTTATCCTGATTTCATTATTAATAAATTAAATTATCGATTTTGGTGGTTTTAAGCGAGCAATTCTGACCCCATATGATATTAACTTTGAATATAGTATGCTAGCTATTTGAAAATGGGTGATATATCACTACAAATTAAAATAAATATTATATCCAATAAATATTATAAAATTATATTGGTGTATTATATATTGAATCATCAATTGATACATATATATGGTTCAAACCTATGTGTTATATGTTATGTGATATTTCTTTCATTTACATACAGTGGAATGGAAATACACAATCATGATATTGAACACATTTCCCTACACTAGAACAGAAATACACAATCATGATATGGAGCATTTACACATATTCTAATTTAACATTTCAAATACAATTAGAAACCATTTCTAAAAATAACTCTGAAACGGAAGAATTTTTTTAGATAATTATATACCTAATAATTAAAATTTCAAGCTTAATATAGAAATCTAGGAAAACAAATTCCCCAGCTTAGAAAACAAGTGCATTCACGCTACAGATTATCTTTCAACGTTATCTCCTCTGCTTCCGATTCAAAATATTTCTTTAATTTTGTTTTAAAGATAAAATTTTATATTTTATATTTTTAATAGTCAAATTATAAGTAGTCAAATATTTATTCAAAAAACATAAATAATAATTGTTTTTGAATTAAATATAGTAATATATGCATAAATATGATTTGATAAGTGATTATGATTGAAAGATTGAAAAAAATATCATTAGTATCGTATATAGTGTTAGGAATCAGGAATCCCCCCCATCCACAAAGAGGGTATATAACTCAATTTAAAATAACACCTAATGTCTGGATTTTGGATAAACTACAACAATCATGTTCTGTCTGCAAAATCTTCCAGGATATCATTATCCCTTTATCAGGTTATTTATAAAAGGAGGGCTTACTTTTCTAGCTTCTAGCCTTCATAATGATTAGATTCCTTTTAATAAAATTCACATTTTTTATTTTTTATTCATCATCATCATCTTCAATTATTTAATAACCTCATTATTTTAACAACAAATCTACAACCATTAGGAGGACCCACTAATTTAACCCTTTTGTTCTTTCTTTCTTTATTCATTTTAGTCCCTTTTTATTTTATTTTTTATAATTTAAATTACAATTTGAAAAACTGAGTAAATACATTGAAATTCGAATCTACTCAGGATCGGGTTACTAATTCAACCGTTACATCATTCCATTATCTTATTTCTTTTTTCTAGAACACACGTAATTACTCTCTTTACAATGTAGCATTGTGAAGTGGGTTGCCAAATTCTTGAAAAATTGAAGAAGAAAAGGGGGTTTAATTATTCTTGAAAATTTCATTTTTTGTGATCAAAGCTATTATGGGATCTTCATGTTAAGTGTTTTTATTTTGTTGGGTTTCCATTTTCAGAAAGATCTGTGCTTGTTTTCTCCATTCATCCTCAGGTACATAGAGATGGTATTTTTTATTCAATTCTGAATATTGGGTTCTTTATGATATACTGTATCTGATATTTGCATGGATTTTTATGTTTTTTTAGTGAAAGATGTAAACTTTATTTGGGGTAGTTGGATTTCTTAGTAATTGATGATTTTTTATCAAAGTTTCTATATTTAATTATAATTTGTGAAGTCTTTATTGTTGTTGCTAAGTTGATGTTTCTATTTCTACTTTGAGTTAACGATGCAAACTTTATTAAGGGTAGTTAGATTTCTTAGTAATTGTTCATTTTGTATCAATGTTTCTATATTTAATTCTAGCAAGTGAAGTCTTTATTGTTGTTGCCTAAGAATTAAGATTGATGTTGAGTATTAGAGGAAGTGTTTAATTGATGATAAGTGTATAACAAAATGACTTTTTTGCATACTAAGCTGTCTGATAAGGAGTCTGTTTTCCTTTTTTTTCAGAGATGAACTAAGACATCTTGGTATTGGGGACTGGTGTGTTGTTTTTTCTCATTGCTTAATTGTTTTTACCTAATTTCCGAGTCCTCGAGGTTTGTGTTTTTAAGTAATGTTCATCGGAGAAATTACTGCATTGTCACTACGTGACTATCCCCCCCTCTGGTCCAATGTTAAAGTTGAACTACTATGCCTTTTCAAATGATATGATCTAAAATGCTCTTTGTTTATAGAACCCCTAATCTATGTTTATATGTGATTTCTGCTGGAAGAAACCAAACCTTGGTTTGGAATCTTTTTCAAACAGACGTACTTAGCATACTCACATATCACAAATGAATAAAGTTACAAATCAGTAACCTGACGAGCTACAAGTTCCTGATCGTTTTCAATATGAACCGTGTTATTTTGTTTGGCTACTATTTTATTTCACTTAACATTGAACTCAAAATATGTCCTCTTCTATGTACACAGATAAATGGAATTAACATCAGTGAGGTGTCTCACTAACAGCATATCACGGTTTATCCATCTTGCAACATGTTGTGCGGCAAAGATACCTTCACAAAGTGTTTTCAAAATTATGGCAAGTTGCTTGAAGCAACTGAAACCGTTGCTTGATAATGTTCTTGACAATAAAATTCCCACAGATGACACTGTATGTAACGTATGTGAAGAACTAGACATGGCTGTCAATGAAGCTCGTGAATTTCTTGAGAAATGGTCTCCAAAGATGAGCAAGATTCTTTGTGTGAGTTTATCTGATTGAGCTTTTACTGAGTTCTAACTATTTATATGATAAAAGAAATATCTATATTTCAAGGCCGAATATAGAAAGTGGCTTTCATGTGAAAGTACTTGAAATTTTTAGAAGTGAAATTTGAGTTGATCTAAACTTAGTTTGGAGTGGAGACATGATTCTGAAAAATGGACACACTGCACAGACAATAGATGATCATTCTTTGAAAAATTGCTTTCTCATGTATGATCTTAATGAAGTAGAACATACTTCTTTTTGAAATAAATGCTAAATCTCTAACGTTTACAGGTTTTGCAAAGTGAGCAATTGTTGTTCACAATCCAAAGCTCGTCTCGCAAGATCACATACACTTTACATGAGTTGTTGGAAGCTCCCTCTACTTTAAACCTTCCTTTTCCTCAGGTAAGGAGGCTTCAAATTATTTTTTTATTTTGGTTGCTAAGTGTCAAATTAATTCTTACAACAACTATTAAGGTTACCTATCCTATGGGTTCCGCATTAATGTTTTCTATTTAGGGCTTATTTAATGTCATGTCATATTTATTTCTCTACATGATCCGTCTTCCGCTACCAATTTTGATTTATTCTTCAGCGCCATATGCAGGAATTTCAAAGTTCGAAACCGGAAAATGTATCAAAACTTATAGAAGAGGCCCTTGCTTGTCAAAGTCGAGGGAAGGTTCCTCATGCCGAACATCTATGTGCCATTGTGGAGTCATTGGCATTGACATCGAAGTATGAGCTACTAAAGGAGCATATAGCTGTCGAGAAAGAGCGAGTGAAGGCCGAAAACAATAATTTGAAGAGGGCTTCAGATACACTTGACAACATAATTGACCTGATATCGAACATTCGTGATTACATGTCCAAATGTGGGAATTTAAACGTTTTCAAGGGCATGCAGATCCCCTCATACTTCCAGTGTCCTCTATCTTTGGAGCTCATGGTTGATCCAGTTATAGTGGCTTCTGGTCAAACTTATGACAGAACTTCTATACAGAAATGGTTGGATAGTGGATTAATATTGTGCCCCCAAACCCATCAGAGACTCACACATACAAATCTTATCCCTAATTATACTGTTAAAGCTCTGATAGTAAACTGGTGTGAGGAAAATGGCATAAAGCTTCCCGACCCTCATGGGAGCCCCGATAACACCTCTGTGCTGTCTCAACCTGCAGATTTTGGCCAAGTGAATTCCAAATGTTCTTTGCAAAGTAATAGCTCCACATTGGAAGTCCCTTGTCAAAGTGAAAAAGGTTGTGAGAAAGAGAATGTCTCGTTGGAATCCAGAGTTAGTGAATTAAACATCCAGCCAGAAAAAGAATCTGTAAGAGTTGCTCACTCATCCCCAGAACACTCATATAGTCACAGCAGGACAGAATCAACATCAAGTGCAGTTTCTAGTGTTGACTATATCCCTGGAGGCTCCACTGATGTCTCAAGGATATCAAGTAAACATGATAGTGCTAGTGATGCATCAGGGGAAATAACTTCTGATAGCCAGACTTCTGTAAATAAGCATCTCGAATACTCCCCTTCATCTGCAAGACATCATCAAAGCTCCAAAACATTAAGTCAAGTGGCTGTCAATGGGAAACATAATCTCTCCAGAGGCTTCTCATTCAAATCCGAATCAAGTTCCAACGATTTGACAACGACATCCCATGTTGAAGAGGTTGTCAAGGAATTGACAAGTCAAACAACAGAACTGCAAACATCAGCTGCTGCAGAGTTGAGATTTCTAGCAAAAAACAATATGGAGAATCGACTCATTATCGGCCAGTGTGGGGCTATAGCCCCTTTAATCTCACTCTTATATTCAGATGTGAAGATCACCCAAGAGCATGCTGTGACAGCTCTCCTGAATTTGTCTATATGTGAAAAAATAAAGGCCATGATTGGGCAAGAAGGAGCAATTGAACCCCTAATATATGTTTTACGAACTGGAAATGCTGGGGCAAGAGAGAATGCTGCAGCAGCTCTTTTTAGTCTATCTCTGCTGGAAGAATATCGGATAAAGATAGGCCGCACTGGAGCAGTTAAAGCATTGGTGGAACTTCTAGGGTCAGGTTCTATGAGGGGGAAAAAGGATGCTGCTACTGCTTTATTCAACTTGTCAATATATCATGAAAACAAGGCTCGCATAATTCAGGCAGGAGCTGTGAAGCATCTTGTTCACTTACTGGACCCTGCTAAAGAAATGGTTGACAAAGCCATTGCTGTCCTCGCAAATTTGTCTACCATATCAGAAGGCTGCTTAGCTATTGCTAGGGAAGGCGGCATTCCTGCTCTTGTAGAGATTGTTGAAACAGGATCCGCACGTGGGAAGGAGAATGCAGCTACAACCCTGTTGCAGATGTGCATGAATAGCCCCAAATATTGTAAACTCATTTTGCAGGAAGGAGCTGTACCTCCTCTTGTTGCTTTGTCACAATCTGGAACCCCCAGAGCGAAGGAAAAGGTAACAATCTTGTTCAATCTTTGTTGGTAGCTCGTGTTTCTGTTGCTTTTTCAAAGTAATTTGTGACTATTTTTTTTTTTTTCTTCTTAATTTATGTACAAATGGCTAGAACGACAAATAAAAAAAACGGAGAGAGTATTATATAACTAATACATGCCATTTTGGTGCTTATCTTGTCATAACAGGCTCAACAGCTTCTCAGTCACTTCCGCAACCAGCGCGAGGGTTTTGCAGGAAGAGGAGGAAAGTCATAAAGAAAAGGCGATCATGATTCAGTTTTCTACTTATAACATGCAAGTGGTATGTAGCAGGGCGCTTATTAGCATGTGCAACAAGTCTGTTTGTACATCATCAGGGACCTGCTTTTCAAAAAAAAAAATTACAGCCCAATGTAATTGATAAAGTCAAAAGATCATCATTCCGAATGCCAATTGAGAATTGTGAATTGTATTTTTATTATTTTACTAGGATAAATTCAATCAACTATTTAGTACAAGCACAACATGTCTACATTTTTTTGTTTTTCAATTATTATCTCAATTAAATTGTTCATTAGTTTGTAAATAAGCATCATAAATATAGAATGAGATAAACAACAATAACAATCATTTTAACACTCTATTTTCGAGTTCGGACCGGTCAAAAATATTATTTTAGAGAATTGATTAAATAATTAAGTATTAATTTATCAATGCATTGTAATAATTATTAGGCCTCTTACAACTTAATAAATGTTAGGCACTATGCTACAGGTGGGTGCTAAATCTTGACATTAAAAAAGAAAATTACCATATTTAATAAATTAAATTCGGTAAAACAAGGCAATACCACGCTGAATAGTATTTTTTTAGTAGTGTATAACACTATTTGGGTGTATATGTATATAGCAGGTCAGAGTATATCTATACTATATATAATGTCTGAGGGTTGGTTGGCGATTCTGAGAAGTGGCAAAGGTAATGTATTTCTTATTTTACCATACGATAAGTTTTTTTATTTTAATTTTATAATAACCTTCCGTGGTGTAGCATGCAAATTACCAATAAGCTACTTCTTATAAATATTATCTATACATGTCTAAAGTAATTATCGCGAAACAAAATAAAAGTTGTTTTACGGTCTTATCTTTATTTTACTCCCAAGATAACTTTTTAAATGCTATTTAACTTTAGTTTTTTTTTTAAATTATTATTTTTTTTACATTTATAATTTTATTATAAAAATAATAAAATAATTTCTTGAGGCAAGGGGGTAATGTAGCGTACTCTTAATCTAATCTAATATGAGTATTCAGTAGTAGTTATTAAGATGGTAACGCGTGCTGGCCACGCGCGTGGTCATGGGATTGCCATCCCTATCACGCGACTGTGGGATTGGTGCATGTTCTGCACTTTCTTCTTTTTGGTTTTTATTTTTTCTTTTTTGTTTGGTCTTTATTTTCCTTTTTCTTTTCATTCAGTGTAATTTCTTTTTTTTTGTTCTTTACTTTCTTTTTTTTCCCTCATTTCCTTTTTGGTCTTTACTTTCTTTTTTTCCCCATTTTTTCCCCTAAATCCATTTTCCTTATTCTTGCCGCTTTCTTTCTTCTTCATTCTATTTTCTTCTTTCTTTTTCTTTTGTTTTCTTCTTATTAAGAAATTCAGTTAAAACGTATGCAACCGATTACTCAGATTATTATTTAAATTGTTGAATATATGTTTGTTAATTTTGATTATTGCTATATTTTTTCAACAGGAAGGACTGCAATTGGATGATGTTGCTTCATAATATTCTGGATCGGATGTAGCTTTTTCTTAAATTGGGTTATAAGTAACATGCAAAGCCTCTTATATAAAGCTAAGTTCATCTTTATTCATTAATTAATGTTACTTTCAATTTGTCGTATGGATGATTGTTACAATTTAGAATACGTGTCTGGGTTGTAGTTTGATTCTTTTAGGATCGAATTTTATATTTTTCGGTATTTTCATATTATTTTTAGTGTTTTGTTGTTAAACTCTCTACTGGATATAAAATTAATAATAGGAGTTGTTTGTTTTTTCATTCTTTATCATATCATAGTTATAATGTGGTAATTAGTCATATTGTAGTTTTAGTTTAATAATATAATAATACTGGATATTCAAAGATTTTTTTATTTTTATTTTATGAAGGATTTAGATTATTGGTGGTCTGAATACCTTTTAATATGTCAGTTTGATTGACTCAACTGTTTCACATTATTATATCAAACAAATGTGCAATTACCAATAGCCCCCTAATCTATTAGTTAATGTGTTGTAAAATATGAGCATTTCTTTCAATTTGCTAGGCTAGAGGCATCCTATCTATGGTTGATAATAATTACTTTGTATTGTGCTGTAAATTTTTTGATAATTTTACCATTATTATATCATATAACATATGTTAGTATTCAACATTTGCAAACTTAAAGCATTACAAAGTAAAAGGTCAGATTTCAACATCATTTATGGTTAGATGAAGGAAAAAATTTCATCTAAACTATAGTATTATGTTTTGGATATCTATGTGTATTATGTTTCACCTATATATTGGATATTTTCATGTAGTTTTGTTTAATCATATCTGGCCAAATGCGTGAATAAGGTTTGATATTTCTTTCATTTTTATAAAGACATTTATACACCCCAAATACTTTAAATACTAAACATTAATTCACAAATAGTAATAATTTAATATGAAGTTAAAGAATTACTATATTTAATAATTACAATTATTTTATGGTTGATAAAAATATAAAGAGTTTTATGTAACTATAATATTATATTATGTATTTCGTATATTATATAATTGTTAAGCATCATATGAATAATACAATAATATGCTATAAAATCATCATAACATAATAAATTAAATGGTATAATGTTACACTTTATGTTAAAACAAAACAATAAAACTTGAATAAAAATATCAAGATTTAACAAAAAATATCAAGATTTAACTTATGATTAAAATATATATTTATATGTCTTCTAAAAATTTAGATAAAATCAACCATTCTTTCATTTTTTATTAAGAACATATTTTCCTTCAAACTAAAATATTTCCACTAAAATTAATTATTTTCATCTTATTATTATCACAATTATATTAATTCGTGAGCACTTAATGAATTGAACATTATTGAAGTATAAATGTGGTGAATTCATATGTAACTCAGTAACTAAATTAAACATTATTAGTACACGCAAATAATAATGAGTCATGTAACTCCATCCAAGAGTTGTAACTTTTTTCTCAAAAATAATTAATTGTATTGAATTGAACATTATTAGTATAATGAATTAGTTACATAAGTTACTAGATATATTACTAATGATTTTTAGCTCTTTGCATTTTCTCACAATCTATTCAACTAAGCTATGAAATGGATAAAACTGAGCTTCTAGTCCATAATCTCTTAACATTTTTCTAACCTTCTATTCATATAATCTACTTTAAAAGATCATTGTCATAAATAAGGAGAACCAACTATTTATATTGATAATAATAATAAAGTACATGTGTATATGTGTACACTTCCTTGGACTCTTCCTCGGATTCTCTTCATTGCCAATGCTGTTTTCATGGCATATGTTTTTATGAGTTATATTAGTATTTGAAAAATGAAAAAGTATCTACTTATTAATTCGTTAATGAGTACCACAGGTATACATATCTTGTTATTCGTAGTACTACTTGTACTTTATATACATCTCTCAATCAGTGTATACATATACACACATACATCTGTCAATCAGAGTATACATATACACACATATACATATAGATATGTATATGTACTCTCGAGATAATGTATGTATGTGTCTATATCAATATAGACTTATTCTATATGTACTTTAATATACATATACATCTCTCAATCAGAGTATAGATATATACACATGCTCCTACTCATTCATCTAATTAATGTATATATATATATGTACTCTCATAAATTGATGTATATATACTACAGAAATACTAGAAAAGAAACTCACTGATCTTCTTTTCTCGAAACTTGAGCAATTTGTGCTTTCTTTTCCTTTACTTGCTTCAAGTTCTTCTCTCTTCTTTTTCAATTCATGCGAGCCGATTCGTCCGCTGCCTTGATGTTGTAAACTGCAATCAATGTATTGATTACATTGTTCCAAACTCTTGCATGATTGAGTTGTTGGCATCTGTTCAACTTTTCCAACACTGACCAGGGGAATACTCGGCTTCGTTTCCCAGTTGAACATTCTGCAGGAGTCATCTTCTTTCCTATAACATTTCCAAACTTTTTCCTTTTGCCAATTTGTCAAATTTGGCCAAGATTTGGTCGATGTCCTCACTACTTGAGTTGGACATATTTGGAAGATGAAGATGCAACGTCCTCAATCACGTCAAATGCTGTGAATCATGAGGAAATGAAAATCGGCATTTGGATGTCTTTTCTTCTCGTCGATGCTTTTTCCTGAGTGATCAAAGAGTATATGTTCGCACTAGTTGTACTCGATCCACCTCCCGATATTCTTGTCACAGTCATTATCTCAAATTAATTAAGCCATTTCAAGCGAGGCCCAGAGAACATATCCACGTCTGACACAAAATTATCGCTTTGATCCAAGTGTCCTTATCTTCCAGATACGCGAGCTTCTTGTATATATCACTAATATTTACTACTACCTCCTTGCTCGTCTATGAAGCGGCATATCAACTCTTTTCTGATGTGAAGCTTCTTTTAGAACGTCTAAATAATTGATCACTCACTGGGTCCCCAAGGCAAGTTATGCGCTCCCCATTTACATCTCCTCGTTTCAAACTGAAGGCACAAAACAAATCAACTTTTAGTTGTGTTGAGATGAAGTTTATAAAGCCATATAATGATTGAATGATAGCTATGCTTAAAGACTCATTTTTGTGATTCAAAAGAAATCCAACTATTTTAAGTACATTAATTTTTTCAATATGTTTTATTCTCTCTTTAATTTCTGAAACTTTTGTGATGTATCTTTGTTAGTATAACACATTTGTACCCAAAGTCATATAGATTTTTCTTCTTTTTAATACCTTTCTCACTTATTCTCTTTAATTCCTTCCCCTTCTTCAGCTTTCTAAATAATTTCTCATTACTGATACTCTTGGCACTTCTTATTTCATCGATGTCTGCCGTCGTATAAATCAGTGTTACCCCCATAAACTACAAGTTGATAGTTATTTTCTTCTGAACTCCCAACGCCCTTATTTAACCTATCATTTGTCTTTTGCGAGAACAATTCGAAATTCGGAAGAAGCCCAAGTTCCAGTTCTGGATGTCTTACAGTATTAAGCGCCGGAATTGGAATGTTTTGACCATAACAAATTTGTACGCAAGTTTGTCGATACACATATATAAATATATTCATCGAGTTAAATACATATATGTATACTCTCAGCGGTTGATACACATATATAATCAATAAGTTAAATACACACGCATATACATATCCTACATATGCATTAAATGCACGGTATCGTATATACTCTTATTAGAATACTGCGTATCGTATCTTATCGATGCGGTATACTACGTATACCTTTGAAATGTAAACATATATACATATACACATATACCAAAAATAATCATCAGTTAGATTCTCGCTATCATAACCACACATATATACCACGTATATACTCGATAAGTTAAGCCATTCACATATACATATGCCGAATTCCAGATCGCTTCATTTTGCACATAAAACTCACATATTAAGACTATTTTTAATTACTTCATTCTATTTATTTAATGTATATACATACTCTCCATTACATTATGTATAATAATGTAGCATTAAAAAAATTAACATGCATTTAATAATTTATTAATCCCTAATTTTGCTGATTTTAGACTTAGAACCCTAAATTGAGAATTCAAATCACAAATATATTTCAGAATTAAAAATTAACATGCATTTAATAATTTATTAATCCCCAATTTTGCTAATTTTATACTTAGAACCCTAAATTTGAGGAATTGAATCACAAACTATATATTTTAGAATTAAAAATTAACATGCATTTACTAATTTATATTGGAGCAGTAGAGTATAAGCACAAATTTGATGTTAATTTTTATTTTTGAAAAAAAAACTAAAATACTATAATTATATACAAAAAAATCGACACATATCTTGAGGTGATTAAATACCTTCTCTTATTTTGGATTTAGATGTGATTTTGTTGATTTTTGATGTAGAAATTAAGGTAAAATTTTTTCTGAAATTTTGTTTGATTTTTTAAACCCAGGGAGTGAGAAGAGTGAGAGAGGAGAGATTAATATGTTTTATTTATTAATTATTGATAGGAGGCCATTGAGGGTCCAAATAGTATGCTGAGTTTGATGCTGAGTTTGTTGCCCACATGGAATCTCTTAGCATAGTTAGCCTTAGATGATTACCCAGTGAAGAAAAAGACATGTTAGTTCTTGACTTCTTGGATTGGGAGTTGGGACTCTTATTCAGAGTAATAGCTAACAATTATTCTTCTTATACTGTAGTTTCAATCCATATATAATTAGACCTATACTTAAGTGGATTATATTCTAGCCCGTCACTTGAGAGGCTTTATAGCTAGTAATTATATATATCAAAGAATAAGAAATACTCCTTATATTGGAAACGAGTTAGATGCTTAGATTATATGTTGGGTATATACAGGTTGTAATAAAGAAGGTCATGTGTGCTTCCACATTTTCAAATTTATATATAAAACATCATTTGACTATAAAAAATAAAGGAAATAGAAACCCAAAAGAGTGATAGATGAGAGGAGAGCACAACGTACTAGATTGGCTACTATTTTGAATATATGAAGCTGTGAAGCAGCCTGGTTGGATGACAAAACAATCACTATTCTTTTCTCCTCATAGTAAAGTTTTTTACCCTTCTGCATCTTCAGGTGTTAGTGTGTGACATACATATACCCATGGAGGCAAAAACTAAATGCAATACAAAATTATGTGCAGATCAACATAATACCGATTTTCTCCTTTTATATATTGTGAGCATGGCGATATCAAAACAATCTCTCACACGATATGTTAATTACCATATCGTGTGGCTCCACATGATACATGATACATATATATCATGTAGAGTCGCCGTATAATAATCGGCATGTCGTGTGGTAGCCGTGCGCCTGCGGCGTGGCGGTGATGGATGTCATGACCTACGTTACACCGCGACATCGATGCGCCGTAGCGTGTCCATCACGATATGGTTATTTTGATATCGTGTAGTTTACGATATGTCCCGTCATTTAATTGTTATATACAATGAAAAAATCGAAATTCCTTGTGTGCTCTGTTACACAAACAAGAAATCTTGCAAATATAGGCACCCATACCGAGCTTTCTTTTTCTACTTAAATTCACCCCTCCTATTCTTAAAAGATAGTATTAAGTTTTGAGTTATGTGACCATTTAAATTATTTTTCCAATGTTGAATGATCATTTGTGAAAATACATCAATAATGATAGGATTGTACATGTATTTTATTATTTACTTCCTCTATCTCATATAGATAATTGTTTAAACAATTAATTATTATAAAAAAATTATAAAATCATATATTTTGAAACGGATGAAGTATATGATAATTTAAATTGAATTCAAATAAAAATTTTATATATCTATTAAAAATAATATAATTTTTTTGTTTGACCAATTAAAATCCCACTGATAAAATCTTTAGAGTTAATAGTTATTGAGTTTGTATGAAAGTGTTTACTCAAAACTAGTGTAATACTAGTATTAATTCATACTTTGGCTATTGATTTTTAAACAACCACAATCAAACATTGATGATGGATATTTCGACAAAATTGGGAAAATAGTACACATTTAACCAAAAATTTAACTTAGAACATACTTCTTAATTTATTAACAAAAATAGCACACCTCCCCTATAAATTATCTAAAATACCTAAGCACAATTCATCTTCTTTTCCATTCCTGCCCCCAACCACCATCCCACCCTCTTCCCCCAACCACCACTGTCCCACCCCACCCACAACCCCACCCCTTTCCCCTTCCCCATTTCCCCACCCACAGCCCCACCCCACCACCCTCCCCTCAAAAACAGCCTAACAACCCCTCTCAAAAGCCTACGGCAGCTTATGCCAACGCGAAATCTCCGGCGCCGCCCTCCACCGTCTTCCACCACCAACCCCTCTCTCAACCACCCCATATTCTCCATTTAGCTACATTCCTCAACCCAATTTGTCCCAAAATTCATGTCACTATTTCAAAACCTCCTTAAACAATTTCAGTAGCAACAACTTTAACTTCAATTTTTTTACCCCTTTTGGGTTACAAACTCTTCAATTTTCAACCCTTTCTGGTTCTGATAAAGAGAGGAAAATACCCCTTTTGGGTTACAAACTCTTCAATTTTCAACCCTTTCTGGTTCTGATAACGAGAGGAAAATTGAGCAACAAAAAACTTCATGGGTCAAAAAACAGGTTTTGGAGGGGCTTTTGGATTTGGTGGCGAAGTAGTTTGGGCCGCGTAGGAGGAAGAGATCGCCGGAGGGGGAGGCAGGCGGGGGTTGCTGCTTTTTTGAGGGGGAGGGTGGTGGGGTGGGGTGGTGGTTGGAGTAGAGTGAGGGTGGGGAAAAAGATGAATTATGCCTAGTTTTTAATATGGGGTATTTTAGATAATTTATAGGAAAGGTATGTTATTTTTACTAAGAAATTAGGAAGGGTGTTCTAAATTAAATTTTTAGTTAAATATATGCTATTTTCCCAATTTTCTCGGATATTTCACAAAGAGAGGATGAGCTTTTAACTTGCTTGGAGAAAGAACTACTCGAAGAAGGACATTGATAGATGGAGAGTGATTGCTCAACTTAATCCCTATTCTTCAATTCAAGATCAACGGAGAATATTATTTGAACTTGAACTACTTCTTGAAGACATACATATATTATGATGACTAACCAATTATATGGATGTGGAGTTTCAGTATATGTTCACATCATCACATGGAACAAAAAATGTTGTGCATTTCATTTGGACATAAATTGTTGTACACATCATCAAGGCTTATTAATAGGGTGCTTCACATGCGGAAGACATTGCGACATATGCTATAGATTTTTACATTTATTCTTATAACTAGTTGTAGGTGGTCCTGTCATTTGACGTACATAACAAAAGTTGATCTAATTATAATAAGCGAAAAGTTTAAATACTTTTTGTAACGTCCCCAATTTTAAATATGTCAAAATTAATAATATAAGCAAAATTAAAAGCGGATCGATAGTAATGTCGGTAATATTCTTATCTCAATCAGGTGCTTTTTATTCATACGAAGCGAGATAATACGTCGAATGGTGGATCAAAAAAAAAAGTTGGTAGTAGCTGACAACTGGCAGTAACGAATAAAGAATTGCGTAAATTGCGCATCTGAGAAAGCTGTCGCGAATGATAGTGCCAGTGATAACGAAAGAAGCGAATGAAAGCAGTTGAATAGTAAAATGATAGAATTTGAGGCGGATAATTGGTATAGAAGATATAGCAAAATCTTTAAATCAGCGAAATGTTTGATCTGACGACAAGAAAATCTACATTGAAAGGAATTGAAACATGGCTAACTTTTTAAAAATCGAAATCGTCAAGGTGGAAATTGGCTGGTATTTGCTTTAAAATCAAATACATAAAAAATGGGCCTAACTATTTGATTTCTTCGTTCGAAAAAGATCAAAAGCGAAAAAAATTATCCTGAGATGATAAATCGCCCGATTCGATAGCTGAATAGAAGATGTTGAGTGAAGGAAAGAAAAATAGCGGAATGAAAACGGATCGAAAGATGGAGACAAAATTTAATTATATGTTTTCAATAAATTTTGAAATCTGGCTTTTTAATACATGGCAATGCCGCTAAAAAGAAAAAAAATAACTAAAAAAAATTGGATGCTAAAAAAAGAAAGTCTAGCGCGTGGCCCAAAAATTATTAAAAAAAAAAAAATCCTCCACGCGTAAGTGGAGGTCACGCGATTCTCACTTTTATATTACCTATGAATATATACGGAGTAACTATCTCATTATCGATTTTTTAGTTTAACGATAATCTAAATTGTTAAAAAAATTCTTCAAAAAAGAAGTGTACACAAGATGTAGGGGCAAAGCTCTTACGGAGCCAAGTAGGTAAATTTCGATTTTTCAAAAAATTATATATTATTCATTTAAATTTAAGAAAAATATTGTATTTTTGTTAAAGTGGCCGTCTTTTTATATCGATAGTTGATGATACCACAAATTAATATATAAGGTCTTGGGCTACTAAATTCATGATCGGTGGTTTAGAGTGGAACACGTCAGCATCACGTGTAGAGTCGGGGCCGTGGTGATGAGGGCACGTGTAACCCGTGATGTTAAATTCCAGAAGCTGAGCTGGATAGTTGAATGGCCACTCCCAGAATTAATATATAAGGTTTGAAATTTCTTTCACATATTGTCGATTGATTTTAGAGGTGGAACCCATAGATACTTATCAATTTTTTACTATTTGGCCTATTCAAATATAATTTTTTACTTATTTGATCCATCATGATTTGTCATCAATTTTATATAACCCCTTCAAATTTCATACAATATAATACTATTTCAAAAGCGAACCTAATAATATAAATTTTATATTTACTAAAATAATAAATAATTAATAATTTATGGTGAAACTCGTCCTTATCTACGAAAATACTACTACGATTTTGGCTAATCACGGCGCCAAAAACGTCACGAAATGTCTTATTAGGTCTTTGCGGCATTTCTATGGCGAAAAACCGTCACAACATATGGGCGTCGCACAAAAATCAACGTCATGATGTCATACACAAACAAGTATGATGATTGTGTGACATTTAGAAAGCGATCACCATCTATGGAATAACCAGGGTAAATTTAGGCCCTAATAGGCAAGTCCCAAAGCGTCACACAAATTAAACAGCAATTAAGAAAATGTACTTAATATTAAGATAATTAAATTATTATACGTGGCAAATCGTCACATAATAAACGCAATTAAGAAAATGTACTTAAGATTAATATAACTAGATTTTTAATGTATGGCAATAAATCACGCTAATAAATATTAAAAATAAATTATTAAATTGATAAAATAATAATCTATACGCCGTAATAAATCCTGCGTTTATATTAATTAATTAATTTATAAAATATAATAATATTAACCGCCATAAAAGCGTCCACACAATCAATATTAGATAAATAATTAAATCGATATATATATAAGCGTCATATGCGTCACAGCAATATTAATTAATTAATTTATAAATATAATAATATTAACGTCTTATAAAAGCGTCGCGCAGTGTATTGGAGATAAATAATTAAATCGATATAATAATAATATAGACGCCTAATAACGTCACACACACTTAATATTAATTAGTGTTTATAAAATATAATAATATTAACCGCGCCGTAAAAACATCACGCCCTAATAATATAAAATAAATAATTAAATTGATAAAATAATGATCCTATAAACCGTAATAACGTCCTCATAGCGTTTATATTAATTAATTAATTTATAAATATAATAATATTAACAGCATAAAAAAAGTCCTACAATCAATATTAGATAAATAATTAAATCGATATAATAATAATATAGGCAGCCATAATAATGTCCATAGCGCTTAATATTAATTAATTAATTTATAAAAGTATAATAATATTAGCAGCGCCATAAAAACGTCGCGCTAATATTAGATAAATAATTAAATCGATATAATAATAATCGGTAGCGCCCATGTGTGTAGCGCTTAATAATAATTAATTAATTTATAAAATATAATAATATTACTAACGAGATAAAACGTCACATACTTAATATTAAATAATTAATTTATTAAATATAGAATAAGCGAGCAGCCATATAAGCGTCGCGTATAATGTAATAAAAAATTAAATAATAAGCTTTCATAATAAAAAGAATATTGTAAATATAAAACAAAATATCAATTTTTTAGTTATGTTTAAATCTTGTATATATATATGAAACAAAATGAATAAAAATATAAATATTTAAACATTGAACATGAGCATTCATAATAAGAACTCAATAATTATTTTGATTAAATATAAAAACGACTATTTAAACGCTTATTTTTCAAACTATAAAATATCTTATTAAGCCTATTTTGATTTGCTAGAACCAAATAAGAAACAAGTTGGCGTCTTAAATAAAACAAGTTAGTATATAACATTACTAATAAAAAACTATGAAATGATACATTAACTTAATAACTAAATCACAAAGAAAATAGAAAGCGAAAATTACCATTATAAAAAGAACATTTGAAGATGAAGAAAATGAATTTGTTATGTTATATTTATAGGAGGAGATAGAAGAGATATTATCGATTTTTGAATTTTGAATTTCCGCTTATGGCAAAAGCATTATGACTTCCGCCATTACTATGGCCTTTTCAACAGTCAAAATTTTTGTCCCCAATAAACCCAACACGTCACACAAATGTCATACAAAAATTATGATATTTACGAAAATAGTATAACGTCACAGAAATGTCATACAATATCTTTATATTAATAAATTAAATACTGTAACGTCAGAGAAACGACATAGAAAAAAAAATTAAATCATAAAATACTTTGTTATTAATAAAATTAATTATTATAACGTTGCTAAAAATGTCATATGATATCTTTATATTAATAAATTAAATCTTAGAGCGTGCTTAAAAGCGACATAGGCAAAATGAAATCATAAAATACTTTGAGTTTAATAAATTATTATCTGGCGTCCGCAAAAATGTGATATCATATCTTTATATTAAATAAATTAAATCGTAGAAACGTCACACAAGCGACATAGATACAAAATTCTTTCAAATACAATACGGCCGAATGAAACTCCACGCAATAGATGTGGAAACTCCTTACTACCAATATTCCTCAGGAATTGTATAATACATATATCAAATAACTCATTTATAAAATAAATGTTAAATAAGTACATAATACGTTTATATTATTAGATAACGTGCACTAATAATTCTCGTCATTCTCATCATCGTCATCGTCGTCCTCACTTTCTGCCTCATTATCTTCATTTGTAAATAATAGCGGGACTTAAATTAAATCCATATTAATGTATTTTCCCGTTGTCACAAGAATATTATCATTATCTAGCTATTGTTAGTTGAGCGAACATTGACACGGTTGCTCTTCTTCTGAAAAAGAACTTCGGCTTGTCGCCCCATCTTCACGAATATTGGTTGAATCAATTCGACTCCTTGCAAATGTTTTTGATGCAACCACCCGTTTCAAGATGTTTCTTATCATCAACACATAGTCGATGTAGAACACTTATTTGTGCACAATGAGGGCAAGGATAAAAATATCATCGATTGTAAACGCTTTTCCGCTTTATTTACCCACAGATTCGGTCTTAGGGTGCACCCGCATCCACCTCTTGTGTCGAACCAATGACACTTGAATAAGACAAGCTAATGCCGTTCAAACCCGTTATATCTCAAATCGTATTTCTTGAAACTCAGTAGTAATCAGCATCTGTTATCCCCGAGATCACGAAGACCACTCACCTGAAACACCACTTATTATTTAGCCGACATTGCCCTGCACCATTTATTATCGAAGTGGTATCCATTTTGTGTAGTACCCATCTTTATTGATTTCCCATTCGTGGATAACTGACGAGGTAAATAGTCGTTGAGTGAGCATTACTCCCATATTATGTTGCACACAGAAATATATATCGTGCATCAATTAGTTTATAATAATTTAACCACAACCGAAATGTAATATAAATGTAATTTAAGTAGTTAAAAGCATTATTAAAACTAGTAACTTACATAATTTTAAAGTGTTGTACCAAGTGTATTAACAATCCACTTTGATTAGGAGTCGTTTCGGATGGTATTCCTCTCCGATCATATCCATGGTACTCCTAAGAGAAAATTATTGGATACGATTAAATTATTAGTATTTATACATTAATCAAATAAAGTAGTTACCAACTAATAAATTGTAGATAGACTCACACTAAGTATGGTGTCACTTCCGGCATATTGCACAAGATGCACATGTGCGTAATTTACCACTCTTTATCAGTCATCAAAATACGCCTTCGACATGGTGGTAGGCCGACACAGGTGGCGGTACAATAACAATCGTCCATCGTCCCTCTTCTCCTCCCGTAAATCGTATCTGGGTATAGTGCACTTGCGCTTTAAATCGAAGTACAATGAAACAAATGATGACACCTCGCGTAGTAAATAGGCTTCGCATATTGAACCTTGATATCGCCTTTTGACAAACCATATGCTTTGTTCTTCCGAAGCGGTATTATTGAATATATATATGTTATTATGCACTTAACAAAATTAAAAATACATGTAATATGTAAATTATTTAATACTCGCAACTCAAAAAGGTACATCCGGTAATATGCCGGGGCCGCCCATCAGCCTCGCATGCGGCAGAGTGAGCGGTAAATGCTCGTTACGCTGTCGAGGCATAGCGGTGGAAATATCTTCTCCCAGCACGCGAAAGTTTCCATAATAATGCGCCCCGATATACGGGCGTGGTCAATGCGTAGGGTGGAAAGGCGAAATGTCTCTAAAGAAAGTGGCATAACTGCGGCGGCAGGTTTTTCGATTAGGTTTTGGTAGAAGGTCTTGAAAACAACGAGGAATCAATTCACGAACAAGTATATTGCATGTATCGTGACTCTTAGAAAGCCACAGCCGAACTTGGCATTGCCCAGGCGCCTTGCAAAGTTAGAAGCACTTATCCACATCGGGCGTATTTGTTTATCAGCCAACTACGGACGGCTTGTTGTTGTTTACGTGTCGGGGGTGTAAGTTGCTTTGGTTTGTGGGCTTTCCATTCCGTGTTGTCATGAACAAAGAAGTTCTATATGTATGAACCTCAAGATCCCTCCTCGATGCCTCAGTGTCCTTCGTTTTTCCCTTGACATCCATCATTGTGAAGAAGAAGTTCTCACCATTGTTCTTTTCGTTATGCATAAAATCGATATTATGCCTGATTTTTAGCTTAGCCCAATAAGGAAGCTCCCAGAATATGCTCTTCTTCGTCCAATTATGAGTTTGACCATAACCATTTGTCCTATGTTCCGCATGCTTAGAACTTCCGAACACGTTTGGATCTAGTAGGGACACCATATGAAATAACTCATCTCCACTTCGCCTTTCTTCTTTGCGTCTACCAAGGGCGAGTCACGCCGCTTCACAGCTGGTTGGTTCTTATATTCGTAATTAAATGGGGAGGAATGGGCGGTGACAATCAAACCAACTATGTTTTCACTCCTTTAGCAGCTTCCAGTTTTCTCCATTTACAATATGGATTTAAAGATAAGCGTCCATGAGTACTCGACACGACAAGCATGCCGTATCTTTTGAGAAAGAGCTCAGCCCAATGGTCCACGTGATACCCACTTGAAGTTGAAAATTACGTTGTTTGTATGAATCCCCAGTGTTAACGCAACCGACCGTAAATCATTCAACTCGTCCACGGCGGCCTTAAAAACTCTGCGTCTATATCGCGCCCGGACACTTCGGACGGTATAATGAAACCGAACACATCTGACTCCTTCGTACATACGCTTTGGAGGCAAATTGTACCATAGCATGCTCGTCGGCCAACAAGAACTGAGAAGCGACCAAATTGGCCAAGGAGGCGGAATCCGTGGTCTTGAACCGGCTCAGCATTCGTTAACTTGGTGAAAGTCGGGATATGGCATCGAAATGTTTCCGAGCCTCGCTATACCGTCCACTTGGATGTGGCAGCGTCCGTCGAGCCTTGTCACGGTCACCGTGCCGTGTCATATCTTTCGGCGGTTTTTACGAGACATATATAGGCGTTTCGGGCGATCTTTCAAAGGCAAAATAAAACAACGCCTGCCACATTGGAACCGTTTGGGTTAACCAGTATGTGGAAGCACTGCGCGAGGCTCAAAGCAATGATGCAACTTTCCAAGTCTTCGTATTCTTTATAGAACAACATGCAATTTTTCACGCCAAGCATGAATCTTATGCTTGGGCATAAAAGAAGTTCTAACACTTTCTTGGTTTCATAAAAATCATTAGGAATAGTAGCCCCTCCGTTAGAAGTCGACTTTTACTGATTTCTAACATTCTCTTGAAATAATGCTGTGAAATCCGAGACTACGATTTTAGATTTACCCGACTCGGCCTTGATTTTAACTTAGTGTAAGTATTAGGGGTGTGTTGGCATCCTCCCATCAAGCGGAGTACTGCTGGCTGAAATATTAGGATCTTCCGACCAGCATCGGCTTACGTTATCATTATCATCATGGATCCACTAACCATCCCCACCCGTATTCTCACGTTCATTGAAACTTGGACCCGCTCTTTATCTTCGCTCTTTATCCTGTCGTGAAATTCATACACATCTCGCCATGATAGCCATCTTTCGTATCCCATTAACAAAGCCATTTTCACATATACATCTCAGTACGCTGATCAAAACATAAACATTTTTACGGTTACTACCACGGACATTTAATTTCATTATTGGCTCCCGATCGGCTCGGCATTCTTTCGCTGAAGAAGAAATTTTTAACCCATAATAGTGTGGATTCGTTTATATGGAAGCCCACGTCGTAGTTGCGCAGCGTATACATCCAACTGACGAGAACCCGCCGTACATATTTTGACATAATTTAGATATTTGAAATAAGCCCAGCCTAACTAATTTAATAATTAGGTAATAATTACATATTTTTTCCTTTATTATTATTGTATTTTTGTAATAATTACAAATTTATATAATTTAGCATAACTAACTAATTCATTTAAAATATTTATAATATTGGTTCATTTTGAGAAATTAAATGAAGGAAGAAATGTACCTTAATAATTCTTCAAATAAATGGATGAAATGTACCAAGATATTAGACTTATTAGATAATCTTCACATTTTAAGAACCAATTTGATGAAATAAAGATATTAGACTTATTTAGGGTTGGTGAATAGTTTTTCAATGGAAAAAAGGAGGAAATGAAATGCCAAGTTGTTGTCTGTGTGATTCTAATATCAGATCTGAAAAACGTCACATAAATGTTACAGCTGAATAAGCGTCCGCGAAATGTTGCGGAATATTTAAAAACGTCGCATCATGTCATAAAAGCAATGAAAAAAAAAAATATTTAAGAAACCACCCAAAACATATCCTGCCTTGATAAGCAAACCATACTAACTTTACACAACATCACCAAATATGCAGTGGCAAAACAAGTATCAACATATCAACATATTTAAACGAGTAAAAAACTACTAAGAAAGGATAGTAGGCAACGGCACAGCTATGATAGGCTGGGTGAGCCGAGCTTTGTAGAAAACAACATTTCCACGAAGCTCGTCTTGCTTTGCCTTTATACTTATTACCTCCTCCTCTAGAGACTTCCGCTTTTGAATTCCTTCATCTAGCCTTTTATTTGATAACTCCACCATAGATACTTCATTTCCGGAAAAGGAGGATTGAGGGAAGGAGTTATAGTTTCTTGTGAAAAATTAGTGCCCGAACCCCAACGTCGGCCAACTTTCTCAGGCCTCGCTCCCACCTCCTCGATTTATCCCATGCAGCCTTGAACGTCAATACATATTCTTCACAGACATATATATATTGTTGTAAGCTAAAATCAGCAGTATGAAAGCAGTACAAAACGGTTAAAAGCGGTTATTCAGTGAAGCGGCGTAGCAGTATGAAACGGTATGAAACGGCTTGAAAGCAGTTCAAACAACTTCCAACGTACTCACATGTGGCAGTACTTACTACGCACATGTAAACATTTTGAATACAAGCGATGGCAGTTCAAACAGCCTCAGGCAGTAAACATTTCAAACATTTTCAACGTCATAAACTATTTCAAGCGATGCTTGATTAAACAAAGAGAATACCCACAAAGGAATCGAACAAGAGAATCAACTACTTCAAACATTTTGACGTCGCGAGCTATTTCAAACATTTGACATACTCGCGATCAACTGCTTTAACATTTCAATAAAGTAAAGAGAACAAAGAAGAATATCAAGCTATTTGAAATTTTTGTTATGAGCGTCGCGCTCCCCGAGATAGTGTTCTTCTTACGATTTTTGCTCGAGAATTTCGAGCGGAGAGGGTCGAACCCCTGTTTTTCTTCTGGGAAAGATAAACATTAAATCAAACTTTACAAAAGAATCCAGAACCACAAATTAACAAATTTAAATACATAAGGAATCAAACTTTTCAATTCTCATTCGGTTTTTTTCGGGCAAACATTTCCCAACCGTATCCCCACGTTTGCCCGACTCTTCTTGGCTTTACGAGCGTTGCAACGCCGAATTAGTCGATTGCTCAACAAAGGAATCCCCAGCGGCAGTTTGCATCCATGGTAACCGGTTTGCGGTCAGGTCTCGCGTCGTCCGTCTTGTTGTTAGCATGTAGCGACCTGCCGCGCGCTTATTAGCTGCCCGGTGCAGTAGTAGCTTGCTTATAGAGCAGTCTTCGCCAGCGATTCATCAACCTCAAATCAAAGTAATTCTATAAATAAAATAATATTTTGTTAGTTAACGATCCACATGTCACAAATAACATAAATGCCACTAAAAAACACTAACCTTGAAGTTATTCCCTGGCAGCTCTTGTCTTACCGGAATCAATGTTCTTCCTCCTGTCCCTGACATTTCACCCGCTCGAATCGCATTTCCGGAAGAAACCAACTAGATACTTGTTCACCCGATCGACCTTAACATTTCAATTAAACAAAAAAATTAAAATATACGATTATACTCACATATTTATTAAAAAGTAATAAATTATACTTACTAAAACTCGATTCAATATCTGGACATACATATTTATAGATAATACATTATACAATAATTATTATTTGAATACTTACTAAACCCATTAGCGCAATGATATGCGCCCGATTTATTCGGCCGGGAGTGGCGTGTGTGAGTGCAGCATGTCCTCGGTACTTGGCTCTGCCGCGCCGAACGCGAAATTGGCTTGAAGGGTGGATGGATGACCTGTTTGCTCTTCCGGCATCTCATCCTCTTCTGAGCTTGAATCTGAAGCACCATGTACATGATGGCTTCCCTGCGACCCTTTTTATCTAGTGCATATCTCGGCGTATAAGCGGAGTATCAATTCAGCGATGATACTATTCCTCGCCGAGTCTCAAACATTTGCCTGCTCGCGTTCCGTAATATTTGATCCATCGATGATGTATTCCCCGAGCAGGCGGTAGACAAGGTGTTGATAATGGGGATCATGATGTGTATTCTGGAAGCGTTGCGTCTATCCAGCGCGCTTTTCGAATGTTTACATGACTTTGGTTCTTTTATGTTGTTCCATTTTATATTAGATGCGAAAGATGATATGTGCCTCGGACCACTTATCCCGTTTACCTCCCTCTTACACAAACGCATCTACAAACTTTTGAGAAGCTTTCCAATTTTAAAGCGTTAGCAAGCAATGCAAACTTTTTTTTGGGTGGGTGGCGATGAAGTGGGTGTTGGTAGGGGTTGAAGTGGGTGTTGGTAGGCGGCCGATAAGAGGAGGGAGGCGGTTGAAGTGGAGTACGGCCCGGGGTGGGGGGTGGGGGAGGAGGTCGAAGTGGGCTATGGCGGTGGGGGTAGAGGAGGTTGATGAATAAAGTGGGTTTTGGTTTTATTGAATTGGTTTCTAATTAATTAGGTGGGCTACGTGTGGCGACTCTATGGCCGAGACGTGTGGCATTTCTATGGCATGAGGTTAAAATAGACAAATTATATAAATAAATATTGCCAATAATAAATACCGCGTGTCATTTTGCGTTTGAATTTCATTTCCCCGTGTGCGAGAAAGCTTCTATTTAAAACATACTAACTTTGATTTTTATTCTTAGATTTTAAATTATTCAAACATCTTATTACTCTCTCTAAAAAATGTCTCGAAGTCAAACTTCTTCAAGCTTTTTTGAGGGCATAGAAAATAAATAGTTAAATTATTAAGTTGCGATTTAGTTTGTCATCGATCAACCGTGGAAGAATGGTGGTCGACGATTCGTAAAATGTCCGAGGTCAACTTTTGGTTGTGGAATGTGGCAATGGAAGGATCCCGTTGTACCGATTAGAGAGAAGACAATTATCTTGGGTCTTCTAAAAAAATGTAACAAAATGGAAAATGAAATTGCTAATTTGAAAAGATTAGTCAAGATTCTTGTTTTAGTTGTATTCGGAATCTTATTTGTATCATTTTGTCTACTAATGTAATACATTAACTCTATGTTAATGCATGAACTCATTATGTTATTGAATAAATTTGTTTCCATGATGATAATTCTCAAAACTTCATTTTTTGTTATACACATTAGTGTTAGTTAATTATCTTATATCAATACAATTATTATGATTTATACATAATTCTATTTAATAAATAAAGACAATAACGACTATTGAGGAATATTTTAAAATCTATTTATATGTATTTTTCAAAAATGAGATTTTAAAAGTGTAGGACGTGTATATGGCGTAGAATTATCAAGCTGTCGCGCAGCGTGTCATATCATGTAATTTGTTTTTAGATAAATATTTCTGAATGAATTCGTATCTTTTAATAAATTTAAAATATACTCACCATGTGACGTTTTAGAGACGTGTTGTTTTAAAATATTTATAGATGAACTAATTAAATTTTAGAATATTTTAAGAGTATGACATGTATAAGACATACATATTACCAAACGTCACACAAATGTCATAGATTAAATTTTTTTAGATAAATACAAAACGTATAAATTTTGAATATACTCTCATCGTCCGGCGTGTATGGGAGACGATCGATTAATATCTTTTTTAGTACTTTTCGAATATTTTAAAATATTTTTATATGTATTTTAAAAAAGAATGTGGCGTTTGTAAATCGTATATTTTGGAAGCGTCACGAGAAATGTCATATTAATAATTTTTTTTTGGATAAAATTTTTTTATCACTTTTAGAACTTATTATGAAATCAAGATATAGGTATGAAACACTCGCCATGAAAGAGTGACCACGGATGTGGAACTTCGACAACGCTCTGGCAATTTAAAGTGAGTGATGGGTCGAGACTTCGAGAACAAAAGGAAGACATAACGGATACAGCCACTAGTAACTTTGCCTTCATTAAATCCCAGACATAACGGATAGGCATGGAAAGGTAGACATATTCGGAATCTACTAATGTAATACATTAACTCTATGTTAATGCATGAACTCATTATGTTATTGAATAAATTTGTTTTGAATATTAGAAATCGATATAATAATAATATCAACGCCATAATAACGTCGCCTGGCAATATTAAATATTTAATTTATAAAATATAATAATATTCAACACGCCATAAAACGCCACACTATTAATATCAAATAAATAATTAATAATATGCTCAGCATATAACGTCACGCAATTAATATTAATTAATTAATTTATAAAATATAATAATATGTCAGCGCCATAAAGCATCCACACTATTAATATTAAATAAATAATTAAATCGATATAATAATAATACTCAGCCTTATTAATAACGTCCTTGCCTTAATATTAAATAATTAATTTATAAATTATAATAACTATTCATGGCGCCCATCGCGTCCTATTAATATTAAATAAATAATTAATATCCTTTGATTTAAATTTTAGAATATTTTAAAATTATGACATGTATAAAACGTCACGTGTTACTAAGCATTATCAAAAATGTCATATAGGAATTTTTTTTTTAGATAAATATTTTAATCAACTTTTCGGGGGAATATTATGAAATCTATTTATATATGTATGAAAGCATTCGCAGAAGCATGTCATAGTGGATTTAAATTAGATTTCAAGAAAGCTTAATAAATATGGTAGGTCTAACTGCATGCATTAAATTAGTTAATGTATGGCGGGTATGTGACGTTTTATTGACATGTTCTGCATTATAAATTGAGATGTTCCATAACTAGATTTCACCATCCATTTTTCCACCAATCGAAATTTCTCCCAAATGCCTCAGTGATAACAGAACCCTTTAAGAGCGATAGTTTTATAAAATGCTTATTGGAACACAAAGTCCTCGATTTGTAATATATGTACTTTTTTATATAATTTACTTTAATTTTTTGTGTAGTTATTAATATATATATTATTATGTATGGATTGATGAGCAGGAAATACCGAAAGATTTTACTCGTAAATGGCGGGTTGTTCTAACTATTAATTAGATTTTGCAAATTGAAAGTTTTAGATAGGATTTTTTATGTGAAGATTCAAAATGGCACAGTGAGAATAATGAAGAACACACACGAAATTATTAACACCGACGGGTGGTGGAATTTGTGCAAGCAAGCTTGACATGGTATGGGGAGAGAGTTCATGGATTCGAAATGTATCATGAATTACGTGAAGATGCGGATCGTGATTATCTCGCTTTCGGTCTCAATTTGTGGTCTCGATGGCGTTGTTAGAACCTAATAATACCTATCAGGAGACTTTAATGTTTCAATAAGTACTGTAGACTTTAAGGTTTGAATAAATTAAGGTGTATTTTTTTTGTTTTCATTTTTCATTTTATGTTAATGAATAATGAAAGGTTCTGAAATCTTTGACATATATGTGACGTTTTGAGATATTAATTTAATTAGGAATATTTGTAAAATGCATGCCATACGATGAAAAGCTTATTAATTTAATTTAAATATTGATATAAAATTGGTGATTAAAAGCAATTTGAAATTTAATATCTGTGATATTGCTAATTAAAATTGTAACGTCATGAGCATGCCACGTTGAAAATTAATTTAATTTGAAAGCTACGAGCGTCAAGGGAGCCGCCCGCGTTGAAAATTATATCATAATTAATATAATTAATATCATAATTGATATAAAATTGTTGATTAAATGAAATTTATGAATAAATTATTAACCTGGCGTCATATTAATGAGACAAATAATTTAATTAATTTTATGAATAATTTAAATATTTATTACATTTAATCTAATGTCATACATGAAATGTCATTATCTAAGTTTTGGAAAAAAAGTAATTTTAATTAAAAATTTAGTTAATATTGATATGAGGAATATTAAGTTAAATAAAAGTTAATTTGAAATATATGAGTAATAATTATTAAGAAAATTAAATTACTAATGACACAAACTATTAAATTATTTTCCTAAATAATTTAAATTTTTATTCAAGTAAAATCTAACGTCTCGCCAAATGCCACATTCTAAGAAAAATGATAAATTAGTTAATATTAATATGATAAATTATAAAAAAATTATGTTATTAGTGTTGTTAATTATACATAACGTCGCGCGTCTGAGTTAAGAAGAGTAAATAAATGTTAATTTAGTTTTACGCATGATTCGTTACGGGGCGAAAATTAGATTTACCAACTTATCAAAATTTGTAAGATAATATGTAAAACCTCACAATTATGTCATACGGTTATTATTAAAAGCGCGGCGTTTGTTGACATGTTGTTTGCAGGGAAGAAGAAGGCGCTGGCGTTTTAGTGGCATTGTGTTTACCGGAAAAAACTCTGTGACGTTTTTATGGCGGGATGTTTCAGCAGGTATTATGCCTGATAACGTCGCTTGAAGTATTTTCTTTGGGAAAACTATTATGCCACACAAATGTCACTATATTGCCGATGCTTTTTGCGGAAATTTTGAGGTAGGCGGCGTTACGATGATAATAAAGATGCAGCGTTGTGTGGCCGGTTCCCTGAAACCAATAATACGTTTCTTGTTTTAGTAGTGAAACATAAAAAACGAAGAGTATTTGTGAAATTAAGTTCCGACTCCGGCCATCCCTAACAAAATGCCAAAAGACTTGTCTATATTAATATGTACCATAACCCGAACTCATGAAAATATGTAAAATGGAGCATTGATTATTCTGTTGAAAACAAGTAGCCAAATAAATGTCATTTCACCAAGAATCCAATGAGTAATCTATTCCAGTAAAAGTGACTACCACTAAATCTCCCCTATATATTCCAGGTAAGATTTTCTAGTATATTTCTCAATCCTAGAAAGTCCAAGAAGAAAACAGTTCCCATCAGTCTCATCACCATTTCATCATTCACTTATTGGACAACTACCAAATTCTCCCCCTTTCTTTTTCTGCTTCTCTTAACCCCTTGTTTCTCCCTTAGTCTCCATCTACAAACACAAAAATGGAAATCTTTTGATATATCAATCAACTCCTTACAATTTATTACCCCCCATCTTTGTTATCTTTCTACCCTTAACCCTTCCCTTTCTTCATGTTACAGTTCTCATATATAGTTCTCACTTTCACCTATCAGGTAAAAGTCCATCATCAGACAATCAACTGTTTTTTTCCAGATCATGACCTATTCTTAGATATATGCACATTCTCTATATTAACTTGACCTAACAAACCACCCCATCAAAACTCTCTCTTTTCCGTCTCATGGAAACCCTAGAATGATTAACTAGTCCTCAACCACATAAATCCAATCATTTTACAAAATCTTGAAACCCTTTATGGATTCTTTTCATCAAGATATACAAAGTTCAAGTAACTCCATGAAAATCCTCACAAACTCAACCTTGTCTATGATGACTTCCTCATCATCCTCAACTGCAACAACAACAACAACTACAACGACAACATCTTCGAGTCGATACGAGAACCAAAAACGCAGAGATTGGAACACATTTGGCCAATACCTAAAGAACCATAGGCCACCACTCTCTTTATCTCGATGCAGTGGTGCCCATGTTCTTGAATTCCTTAGATACCTAGACCAATTTGGAAAAACCAAGGTCCACACAACAATTTGTCCATTTTATGGACACCCAAATCCTCCAGCACCTTGCCCTTGTCCTCTAAAGCAAGCTTGGGGGAGTCTTGATGCCCTCATTGGGAGGCTAAGAGCAGCCTATGAAGAAAATGGAGGACAACCTGAAGCAAACCCTTTTGGAGCAAGAGCAGTGAGGCTTTATCTTCGTGAAGTTCGTGATTTGCAGTCTAAAGCTAGAGGGGTTAGTTATGAGAAGAAGAAGCGTAAACGCCCTCAAGAACTACAACAACAATTGTTTGGTGCACCACCAGGTGACACTAGCATGCCTCCATAAGGAGTATAGTCGGGATCGTTCTCTATGTTACACGAAAGTTTTAAGCAATTGAACTGTTTTATATTTTGTTCGTATTAATTGTTGGGTAGTTTATTAGACTTACAATTATCAGAAGGATGGGGTGAAAGAAGGTATGTAATGTTCAAGATGGTTGCTTAACCTTAATTAATTACTTTTCATTTATCAACTTGCACTTATTTAATTTTATCAATTAATATTGTCTTCTGTATAATAAGTCAATTTAATCTTTCTTATCTATGCTATATATATAAAGCAAATAAACGTAGTCGATTATTTATTCAGCCAGTTTTTTTTCTGTTAATGTCCTTACTAATTATAGATTATCACGTTTTAATTTGAGGACGTAATAATAATTTCATAATAAATTATAACTTCCATAGCAAAACTGATAACACTCCTTGTGCATATTAATTTACTTTTAACTTCACATCCTTATATATATATATATATATCAAAAAAACTCAATCTAATGCTCACAGTATGTCCTCATAAAATCTGAAAATTATTAAAGATCAGTATAATATCCGTATTCGTTAAAAAATATTGGTAAAAGTAATTATTTTTTAATTTAGACACATCGCATGTACCAAATGCTAGTTCAAAGTAAAATTAATTTGAGTGTGGTTTCCATAACAAATTGAGAAGTTACTTATCTATAAATAGGTCACGAAAACTATAAATGTGGAACTAATAATTTTATTTCTTAGATAACATACATGTATGCTTTCTTCTTTTCAATTTCTTTCTTTTTTTCAAATATGAAACTACATGCAATGCAAATTAATTTTCAAATTTTAGAATCTTATATCATGATTTTTCCAATTAATTAAGAGCATTTTTATGTTAAAACTCAACTAGATGATAGATCGATTTTTTTGCTCAGTAAAGTGAAGTAGCTGATGGAAACAGTAGAACTTTAAGTGGGAAATTTCTTCGTTCAGTCAAATTTTTAAAATGATTTGGTAATTAAATTAGAGCATTAAAAATGTTATAGTATTTAAAATTGAAGCAAATATAATTGATATATGACATATATACTTAAATTAATAAAAAATCTCATTCAAATGATTGTTGGGATCAATTTTAATGAAAATGCAATTTTAGCAACTTATTGACGAAAAGTAGTTCGGCGGAAATTATAAGAATTTTTAATGGAAGATTTATTGTAAAATAAGTTTGTGATGCACTTATAATCAATAATCAACACATATGATATGAAACATCGCCCATGTCAAACTCTAATTCAAATTCAACATTCAGAAAAAAAAACTACTGAGAGAAAGCGAAAGAAATTTCCCTTTTAAGTGACACACATAATGACAAAAGGAGTCTTACAATTATTGAATTGATGAAGTACATGTTGAAAAGTTAAACGGCAATAGGTTTGCAGTAATACTTGTGCAATTATTCAATTAGTTTGGTTATGAAAATTATGATAAAATTAGAATTAAACTTTCAATCATTATTCGCTGAAGGTGGTTATAAAAATTATTAATCATAAGTAACCATTTTTACATGTTTTGGTTGTTTATTTGAGTTAAAGTAACCATTATTAGTTGAAGATGGTTTATAAAACTAATGTCATTAAATAAATTATAATAGCAACATTTTTTGCCCATTGTATTTATTTAGTTAAAATGTACATTATTAAGTCAAGAATGGTTATGAAAAATATATAAATTATAATGGAATTATTAATCATTATTAATAATCATTTATCATTATTTGCTCATTTTGGTTGTATTATTGAATTAAATTAACCATTGTTTATCAAAAATGGTTATGAAAAATATGTAAAAATATAACGAAACTATTAACCATTATAAATAATTGTTTATTTTTGATTAAAATTAATATTATTTGTCAATAATAATGGTTATGAAAATAATTAATTAGGTATTAAATTAACCATAATAAATCATTTATGTCAGATTTTGATTATCTTTTAAATTTAACTATTATTATTCTTTTATGATTTATGAAAAACTATGACAAATGTGTGTGATTATTGATTCATTTCAATAATTTAAAATTTCAAAAAATAAAATAATTAAATGTACATACAAAAAATTATATGCTACGTAATATTTATAATATTAAAATATTTGGACAATAAAAGATTTTTAAAACGAAATAAAACTAGAAACTAAAGAAAAAAGAAAAAAAACCTGTCAACTTAATTAAAGGAAGCATACGGATTTGAGTTGGTGCTGATCTTCACAAAAGAGGTCCACGCATTCAATTTTGAAATCATATAGTGCGGCGTTAAAATAGCTAATTTTAAAATTCCAAAAAGAAGAGGCGAAATTACTAATCTGCCCTTCTTAAGCATGGTGCTTAAGGAAAAGGCTCAAACACGTAAAGGGGACTCGAATGAAGGTTAAGCTTAGGTAATTAAAAACTGTTGTTATATGTAGTAACTTCTGTTAAGGCTAGGACGGATAGGCATATTAATTATCATTTCCTATTGCAATATGTATGAATAACTTCTGTTAAGTATAATAATGAGATTGTCTATCAACAATTACATACTCCGTCCTACTAAAAATAATTATCCTTTCTTATATTACAAATATGATTGAGATCGAATAGGAGATATTTAGGCAACTACTATATGGAAACTAATATATTCTAACTTCTTCTCATGATTTCTTTTTGAGGAATGTGGATATGATGATGAATTATTTATAGGTATGACCGAAAGTTGAACAATTCAATACTAACTTGTAAGTTCATGTGATATGGTTGAACCTTGTTGGTTTTTACTCAACTCGGTCTCATATTACACATATGTATGTTGGGTTTGACTCTGCTAAATTTTATATCTCTGAAAATAATGTTCGGTTCGATGATCGTACAAGCATACTCGAATCGATTCGATTATAAATTTGATTTGTGAATTATAACAAGAACATCGATTCAAGCTCATTTTAGACATTACCATTAAAATTTTTAAATCTTTCATGTTTTCATATTACTTATACATACATATTATTTCCTTATTAATTAACCTTTATAAATATATATATATATATATATATACATACATATTACTAGTTATATGTGCAGGTCTTCTTTTGTGTAAATTATTTATTATTTTTTATAACAAAATTGCAATGAAATTTAAAAACCTAAAAAGAAATAAAAATGAAAAAGTTATTATGGAGAAAATAAAGATAGGAGGGCGTGAAACAACTTTTTATTTTTTCTCTTTGTGATAAATTCTGGAGTATTACGTAGTAGATAATATTATAGTAGTAGTTTATGGAGAATTTATGCTTTGTTGAGCGATTACTGGCCAGAAGAGATTCTTATGAAAATTAAAATAAAATAAAATTATCGAGGAAGAGGTAAAATAGGAAATACATTAATTTTGGTTTCACTTTGTAGCAGTCAATCAGCCACTTGCACATTATATATAGTATAAGATTCCTTATTTATTAGCAACTTTATAAAATATATATATATATATATATATATATATATATATATATATATATATATATATATATAATTTATTAAGTTTTGATGAGGGTATGATTGGAAATAAGTCAAGTTTATAAGTAACATTTGACTTGACACTAACTACGGAGTTCAAATTTGGAATTTAATTTTTTAATTGAATATTGTCTAATACATATGGAGTATTATTTAACTTATCTACCCTATATGTAATTGATTACCTTTAAAGCCTCATGTTCTCAAATCTCCTTAAATATATGCTAAGAATGATAGAGTAATGTAAATTGTATTGAATAAAGTCCTCCAATATATAGACAGACTAGCTCTATATTTATAGTTACAATATGAAATACTTACGTTAATAATATTAACTTGATACTCAAGTTATTACTAAAACTAATATGATAACAATAATAATTAATACTAATAATATCTTTTAGGTCTTATTATTAAATGCAATCTCTGCTTTCCTTGAGTTGGAGGCATGTGAGCAATCGAAATGTCGAAGCTTGAAAATAAAACTTCAAAATTTGATAAATAAAAAAATATTCAAGATCTTCGTATTAAAAAACTTCTTAAGTAACTTTATCAATATAAAATTTTCCGCTCATTTCGTTAACACTGTCGATATAGGAGGAGAATCGTCTACGCTTTCTCTAAAGCTTTCCTCAGTAAAACCACCACTTTTTGGGGAGGAACAATCATCGAATTAGTTTCCTCCCTTTATTATTGTTATTGTTTTTCTTAGGTTTTAATAATTTTATATTTGTTCTACAGAATTTCCCTTATCTAAAGTATTTTTTCTTCACTTTTTTTAGCGATTTTCACTCAATGTTTTTTGATTTACTTCTACAGATTTGGATGACAAAGTAAGAAGATTTTGGTCAATAATTTTACGCGTGGTCAAGATTTCTTTTTGTCTTTGTAGGGAGGCGGGTTATCATTAGATGTGGAAGAAAGGGAGTCTTTATCGTCCAAAACATTAATTTCGGAGGAGGCGATAGAGAGACGACTACGGTTGGAATTTCCTTCATCTAATAGTGGTTAGGGAAAATGGTAGATTGTCGCTAACAACCTCGTATGATGAGGATTGTTTAGACTAGTATGTTTTCTTTATGTTAAGTTTGTTGAATTGTAATTTCGTATGTTGCCGTGCTTACGACATAGAATGGTTTCTAATTCTAAATTTCTTGTGAAATAAAATCATCGTTAATTATAAAAAAAATGATAATAACTACCCATCAAGTGGCATTTTTATGATCATCAATAGCCATTAAGAGATTTCCAATTAATTTCTCACGTTTTGTGAAATAAAAAATATCAAAATATTAAATTATTGTGAGTTTGTTCAGTTCTCATTCAATGATATTTATGATGCACATGTATTTTTGTAATTCGCAAAGAATGTTTTGTTAAATGAAGTTAAATGTAAAAGTAATGAAAATTAAAACTCTGTAGAAAGTAATGAACGAGTTTGCACATGTGATGAATGCGGTCGTAGAGACTGGATTGTGTGCAAAGAGCTAGTTGCATTAGTCCATCATTTGTTGCTGCTACATACTCTATATAGTGAGAGAACTTAAAGATGACACTTCCGTTTTCACTTAAGAATGATTATAATCGGAGTATTATCTTGGACGTTACTAAATGATCATGAATTTGGATATATATATTGATGGGCTTTTAACTGTTGGTCTCTCTTTGTTGAGCTTAGTCGGTCAACATATAAGGCATAAAGGCAATACTACTACTGTTATCATTGTTTGAGTGTGGCAGAATTGAATTGTCTCTTTTGTTTTCTCTCTCTTTTTCCTCTAATAAGTCATGATGATGCTCGGCTTTATTGTTTGGAGATTCATATTATTAGCTTAAATAAATAAATAATGTCTGATGGATAAATGAGTCCATTATTGGAGTAATTCATTATGTCATTATTAATTTATTATCTTAACAGATCAGAAGAAACAAGCCAAGACTCATGATGATAACTCACTTTAGTGCTCGTGAATGAAAAGTCTCAAGGTTTTATTATTCTTTTTTTGTGCTGTCTTTTCATTCAATTCATAGAATATCAAATTGGAAGACAGCAAATGTGCCCTCATATGAGTCATATCTTCTTTTAGAGTTTTAGGGTTTGCGTTGGATTATTCCTCATAACACTTCAATTCTTTAGTCCAAATTTTCCTATATACGGAGTAGCATCTAATTCCATTGGACTAATTCTAATTTTCTAATTTTATAGGACTAACGCCATCCCAAATAATTTTAAATGAGGTAAATCTAGAGACCTTAATATTATATGGATGTGCGATATTAATTCTCTACATTGTCTCAACTTGACAAGTTGATTAATGATAAGTTTTTATATTTTTAAGATTAATTTATTGCTACAATTGAGTTAAAATTATATTTTTACCAATTTGAGTTTTTAGCTTATCACATATTGTTTGACAATTGAATCGAATTTCATCAATTGTTGTTTAGCATTCAATCATCACTAGAGATTAAATATCTTTAACTTAAATTAAATGTTTCATACGAAATATATTGTTAAATGTATCTTTTGAAGGAAAATTGGATTCGGCGATCTAAAAGTTGGAAATCTTAGCTTAGCTTGTTAACAATAATTAATACGGAGTATATAAGATAAACAGAAGAAGCTAATACATTAATATGAAAAATTCTGAAACTGAATTAACATTAAAATTAAAATTTAAAAAGTGATTATCATTCACCTAAAAATACAAGTGTGTAGTCTTTAGAAAGAAGTGAAGTCAAATCTGAAGAGACAGTTTTGAGGTGACCTCTATGTTGGGGGTCCACTCTCCATGTGGATCCCAATCCGCTGCTTTCATTTGCTTTTGGCTTTCGCTTTCATCGACTGTGCCCCATCACCACTCCGCTCCAAATATAGACCGACCTGCCTGCCCCATTTTCATTCATCATAGTCCATACTCCATAGCTTATGCAACCCGTGTCTCTCAATAATCAAATCTAACAACCAGTCTTACTTGATTAAAAAAATATTTAACAATTAATATTATTTCCGTCTGAAGATTGTGTAATTTAATTTTCATTATTAGTAAACTATTATATCATTTGATACAGCTGGATTAAAATATATAAAAAAGCGACATCAAACTTAAAAACCAACTGACGTCATTTAAAAATGTAATTACATCACGATATTACAAGTTAAAACAACATAGCGCCGTCTAAGTACTTAGGCATTAAACTGTAACTTACCGTCTTCTAAGTTATGACGTCATGGCGATAAATCAAAGACAGTATTAATATTATTTTTTTCGCGTCTTTTAAATTTATTTAAAGTATTAATTTATATACCTAAAAAGTACTAATGGCTTATTTATTAAATTCCAGAGTTAATTGCTCATTCAAAACATATCTCAACATACATAAAATCAAATTTAGCTAGATAAACATTATTCGTTTATCCCGACATATATCAAGTCAAAATATGGCCTAAGCGAACATTATACCCAGTATCTAACAGTGAAAATTTGAGACCACAAATACTCGATCTAGCTATCTGCGACATGGTAAAATGCCGCCTCTATATATTAATTAGCGAAATGTATTATGGGCAGCCATCAATGTTGAACATGAGTAATTACGTAATTCAGCGAAACTAACCAGCGATGCTTAGGATCGAAAAATTAAAGAACAAATTATATACTTCTATAACTTTGACTTTTAGTGTGCTCGACATCCACATATTTAAAGAAATGACTTCTGACTAAAAAAAGTGATGAAGTTCCCAAATTCTAAAATGTCTTCCGTAAACAAGCAGACATAGAATCCTTGATAAACAGCGGATCTTGCTTTGGGCACTAGATAAAATCATTTCAAAATAAAATTATAATTTGCTTGTAATATTATTCAAATGGTTGCTGAAAAAGGAGTTCAAATATACCTCCTTTGACCTTGATGGTTCTCATTTCGACTTAACGACTTGAAGACACTTACTGTGGTAGGCATTGAGGTAATCATAACTTTAAAAATAAACACTACATATAGAAATAATAAAAAATAAGGTATATATTATTGTTAATAATAATAAGATGAATACTGTTGATTTTATGCTGTCATTTCGAATCTTTTATGGGTGTGATGTGCTTTCGTGGCGGATCATGTATTATACATAATATTCATTCTTGGTATTTGACAGCACCCCGATGATTCCTACATTGCCTTGATAATCTTGAATTAGTATAGAACATTTATATACTAACGTGAAACTTTATCTATTGGCTCATTTTATATGAAAATATTATGTACTAACTTGAATATTATATGAGTATCATGACTAGATGATCTTTCATTTCGTAACATAAATATTTATATCATAGAATAGATGCGGCTCAATGCATATGTGGAGAGACAAGAAAAACACACTGCTTTGTTATTCACCACTCGTTGACCAAATACCACGTCATACGAGTATGTAGAATAGAGAATATTAGTAAGCACATATATTTTAAATGGATGGCCATGAAACCTTAGATAGAATATATTATTGTATTACCTTATGTAAAGACATATAATTGAGAAAAAAGCAACATTGCGTTATGATCTCTTTTGCTCGAAAGAAACACTGATCAAATGGCGGCCCCAAGCGGCTCGGACATTGAAGCCAGCAAAGCGAGAATGTCTTTTTGAACATAAGCCTTACAAGAAGAAAAACACGCATGAGGGGTCGAGTCGCCCCTCTAGAGGGATAAGCTGCGAGGCAAGCTGAAGTAACCAATTTCTGACACGGTTATCCTTCACGGACATTTAATATTAGGCTTTTTGGCAGCTTTCCTTATTTAGTCTAAGAACAACTAACCACACATTAAGTTATAATTATTTTATATATTTACCTTAACTTGTAGAGATACTTTGACTTAATTGGCCATACAACAAATGTACCCGTCGTACTTTGGCGATGTCAGCATTTATGATAATCTGGCTCAGCATTAGGACATGGAAGGGGTGTCTACGTGGCGGACAATCTCAACTAAAACATACTCTCTCGCTTTGTCGGTTTTAATGGATGGTATGCATTTTATGCTCTGCTATTCTAAACACCCAATTTCGATCAACCTTAAAATATGATGAATTTGAATCCACGAAACGAGTCCACTAAAGACTACCGCCTAAAAAGAGAAATCATTATAAACAGACCCGATTATACAACATTAATAATTAATCGATATACCATGTCATACAAACAAACTCAATATATACTTGGCATCCAATGTGCCATATCACACAAAACAACTTAATATATCGCTGATGTGCATGCTCCTTTGCGCAAAATCATGCTCGTGTTATTATTCGTATCGCTTTCAACGGCTTCGATACATATTAAATGACCCGTATCACATAAGCACAACTGATATAATCGTGATGTACTTTGTATACCAGCCAACGACTCGATATATCCATTTGTGCGCGTCAAGTATATAAAAATTATGACTAATGATAAAAGTATTAAAGACATACCTGCGGAATCATGTCGAGAACAAATGCAGGGCCCAGTATCTTTAATTGACATTTTATGGGAGAAACATGAACGGAGAGCCCATGGAATGCTTTGTGGGCTCATTCACTGGCCAAGGGATGACTGGGCCGGGTGATAACAGCATAACTTTCCCAGGCTTCGACTAGCGAGTCAATGGAGTAAACATCAATCACTAGATGAATCTAATACTCTTACTAGAAATATTGCTTCTTTGTAGGCCATGACCCTGCTTGTAAGAACTCCTTTCATGGTACTCATTTGTCTTTACTTGATAAATCGGCCGGAGTTCCACGACAAAAGCAATTCCTTCGGGTGTAAAGGTATAGAAGTAATATACTCAAAATAAATTTAGATTAGTCAAAAAAAACATATCTACATAACTCTTAAGGTATAAATTTTGAATCAATTATAGGGAACTTCTTTAGCAATCCAGCTACCACTACTTGGCTTCGTCGTTGATCTTCCCGTATTTGTTTTCCCAGTTTCCTTCCCGTAATAATGTCGTTGCTTATTTCACGGAAATGAACTTTCAATATATCAATCTACATTGGTTTTAGCAATAGTTTATTTACTTACATTCACAAGTTAATGTATTGAGTCTGATTTATTTTCTTACCATTTGTTTCTCGAATTGAGCACTCTGTGAAGCCTTTCAATCTACGTGGAATACTCTTATTTACACGGAGCTAATGCGATTCGGTTCACTCGGTTACTCACGTTAGTGTGGCTGAATAGTTAGTAGTGATTACCATGATATCGAACTTTAAATAGAAAGGCCCAATTTCCTTTTTTTTGGTCACATGCTATCGTATCTTCTAGTTTGGGTGCCATGCTTTTTTTATCTTTTTAGGCGTATTAGTGCAAAACATCTTTTCGAGGGCTTTGATCGCACCATCCCCATATTTAACCCAAAAAACACATTTTTGACACCCGAAATACATAAAAAGCATCGTTGAGGTGCGTGATGTCTTGACTTTGTTGATTAGGTAGAGAGCGCGTTAATTTCACATTTTGGAGGGAAAATCGGAGTCTATAAAAAGCAGGTGGGGCACATTGTACATTGTTGTACGCTCTGCCCCAATTGAAGAACCCTAAATTGAAAAACCTGAGTTGGTGCTTGAATTCAAGCACGTCGTAGCAAATAGATCTTCCATGGGGATTCACTTGCTTGAATTCGATCTTAGATTCTATTGAGTGGGATAGTTTTATGGAGAAAAATCCTGGGTAGAGAGGTTGGTATAGATGGTTCATAGTTACAGGAGTGGATTAGTAAGCACATGTCGCCTCTTTGCTCAGTCCATTTATGGCGAGAAATTGGAGAGAGGTTCTTGAACAAAGAGTGTAGTTTGTTGTTGGGATTGCTTGCTTGTTCATAATACTCATGCTCAAAACAAATGCAGCGGAAGCAATATAAAAATTGTATACAAAAGTGAAGAATATACATTTGTTGTTCGCACAAATATGTGCATTATGAATAATAAATAGAGAACTTACAAAGTTAACTTGGCGTGGATATTCAGAGCACTTTCCCTCACGAATCCTCTTCCGTTCCTTTGGCACCTCAAATGAAGTGCTGGGTTAAATTCGCACGAGGGGTTGGTCTCACGATTGGACTTGCCAAATCAAATTACGTTGAATGAAAGATTTGGTAAAGGCGACTCAAATTTCTAGAGAAGAAGAGTTAGAGAGAGGAAGGGATGAAGGCCGAAAAACTTAGGTTTTTTCATTTCATCTCTTCCTATATATACCCGTTTTAGTTCCCGAATAAACATTTCGTTAAATGAGTTGATTCGTTGGCGGATTAATGACTTATTTAGTATTAAGTAACTTAACAAGTTACTAATGAGTTTCATTAAACCTTCAATTGAACTAACAGGTAATTAATTCGGTTTATCACGATTTGTATTTTTCGTTTGTATGATGAAATACTCGATTAGTGTCTAAGCCTGATTTGATACATTTCATTTAGCAATGCATTGATTTCCATGCATGGAATATAACTCTCGCGATCAATGTGTGTGTGTAACCTGGGCTCTAGATAATATTAGCCGTATAATAATACCAATTTGACCGTTATAATTGTGCTCGGTTATCACGTAGGATCTAGCAGTCTAGCCGATATTATACGGTGATTTCTAATTCTAGTAATTAACAATTACTATTTGAACACTTAGTTTGAGTAATCACATTTAACTAAAACTATTAAATGAATTGTTACAATAATTGTTGCGGACATAATTACATGAAATCAAAATCTTTGATTTCCAGATCTGGGTTTCTTGCTTTGGTTTGTGTATGAAGTTGTAGTATTTTTAGTGTTTGCTTAGGGACTTGGATGATTTTGCGCATTTGTAATTGTATACCGTCCTCTTGGTTTCCCGACCTTGTTAAATTAGCCATTATGTATAATAATAGGTCTATTTAATGGTGTTTCAGTTGTTCTGACACTTATTTTGGATAATGAGTATTTCGGTTATTCTGACACTTGTTTTGGATGTTTAATGGGACCAAGTTTACATGTACTAATAAATGATTTGTTTGATGATAGGCCTCCCGAGGCTCGAAAATGGTTGTGGAATTAAGCCAAATGTATGCTTAGAGGCTATAGTTTTGTCCCATGCTTTCTTAGATCTTTTCTTACGTGACCTTTTTTCAGGTGAGTGCCTTGATGAATGCATGACTACCATAAATCACATGGTCTTCTCTCTATGTCGACCACAAAGCTATGTTGAGAGGCTGAGCTTCGTACTGAGGAGATCCAGAAACTCACGGTGATGGCCATAGATATTTTTTTCCCACTACGTTTGATACATCATCGTACCTTGGACTAGCTGTACCCTTCATCCTCGAACTTTTTTTTCGTTTTTCTTTTATGTATCATGGTGTGTGACAAATTGTATTCAACATGGTGATGATTTGTTGATCCTCGATCGTGCTTGGTAGGTACTTGGGTTCTGTCTGATTGGTTGTGGGGCAGGAAATCGGTCTGGTCCATTTCCTTTGGATATCCTTTATGATGCCTCGTATCCCACTCAGTAGTGCGTTCTTGGTTGTTGCGTCATGTATTCAAAAGTATGAAGAGTTTTAGATGAAAGTGGTGAAGTGATTGGTTGAGGAAATTGATTTGTAAATTTATGTGTTAATTCCTCAACCACCGTCTAGTAAGAATAAGAATTAGAATAGTCATTTAACTTTTGTATGTATTTTTTGCTCTCAAAATGTCTGTTTTGGGTTAAATATGGGATAGGGCTTAAAGATAGAAAGTTTAGGAATGCACGAGAAGATCGAAAAGTATAGGGGCCATTGAAAATATGCATAGTATAAGGACCAAAAAAGTAAGTGTAAAAAAATTAATAGTTTGAAACTAATCAAAAATTTACAGGAATCTTCGTACCTCTTTGCTTTCATGAATCTAACCCGACTTTCTTTGTGACAACATCGAACTGACCTTTAGGGGTTAGAATCGCCATCGAAACATTCTTTGACGACTTATACGAGAATTACTTGCAGCTTTTGCCTTTTTTAAAGTCATATCCATACGACTCTAAGTCAAGTTCAGATTGCTTTGCGGCAAAAAATTGTTATAAATATATGCACTTTGCGAGATAGCTACAAATAAAATACGGTTATATTAAATTTTACCTCTAGTTTTTCCCATATTCTTTGTTTCAATTGGTCATCCGTTGCATGCACGATCACTTTCGACAAGGGGATCTACTATTTCTGAACTTGAGAAAACCCATTGTCGACAAATGTGGACTTGTTCGGTCAATTGGTTGAAGCCATCGACGATAGCGGTATGGATTTACCCGAATCAGCAAATGACAAGAATGTTAAATGTTCATATATATGCAACAAATATTAAAATGACATATATGTATTAATAATATATGATATACAACTTAAATATTAAAATATTCATGCCTTTAACTTAAATTAAATGTTTTATATATGTATTAATAATAATATATGATATACAGCAAAATATTAAAGTTCATATATATACCTTAAGTTTGATACATTCTTTCTATTTTGAAATCTTTTTTATTACTGATTCTCTACACTTCCACTTGTTTTAACTTTCCATTTTTTAGGTGGTATCATGGGAGGCTGAGAAACATCAACATCAGCATCATCTCTAGAGAGCCTTGCATTATCCACCATAAAAAACGTCGTCTCCCATAATCCTACAAAACAAAATTCATAAGAAATAGTTAAAAACACAAATAAAATATAAAAAAAATAAGAATTAGTTGAAACAAATGAAATAAAATACATGAAAAGACACTGACCTAACGTTTGTTGCTTGTCTTAAATTCAACAACAACATAAAAAATTAACAAATCAAACAAGTACTTCTCATTAAATTTAATACTCAGTTAAATTTTTAATAGATTGAACCAAACCTCCAAATTCACGGCGTAGAAGCGTCATTAGAATTTATCAGCCAAAGATTTAAAAACCGCCAAAATTCAATATTAAAAAAATAATTGCAACCGCAGTATAAATAAAATTGATGAATTGGTATTGGTTGTGTGAGTTGTTTTTGAGATTCATAATTATTACAAAGTTAATTTCACAACTTAAAATTCTGAATGCAGTTTTATTTTTAAGTATTTACTATTAATAATAAGATAATTTCGGTTCCAGACAACCAAAAGTTACATCTTGATTAGTAACAATGTAAGTTAATTTTCACAACTTAAAATTCTAGTACGAAGTTTTATTTTTAAGTATTCTACTATTAATAATAAGATAATTTCGATTCAAACCAAAGTTACACGTAACAATTAGTAACAAAGTAAGTTAATTTTCACAACTTAAAATTCTAATACGAAGTTTTATTTTTAAGTATTCTACTATAATAATAAGATAATTTTGATTCAAATCAAAATTACAACAATTAATTACAACGTTAGTTAATTTTCACAACTTAAAATCAAACTGGACAAATTTTTTGGGACGAAGGAGGTAGTATATCAAATGCTAGTACTCCATATTATTTAAGTATCCTACTATTAATAAGATAATTTCGATTCGAATCAAAGTCACCGCATGTGATTAATTTCAAAATTTGTAGACCAGATTTGTTTGGGACGGAGGAGGTTGTATATCAAATGATAACATTATTTAAGTATTCTACTATTAATAATAAGATAATTTTGATTGAATAAAAACTAGAAAGTGACAATTGAAAGTGGACAATGTTTTTGGGACAGACCTGGACTTGACAAGCTAGATAGAGAAGCTGACCGATCTGAAATCGTACGAGGATAATAACTTCAAACTTCGATGCGTCGTATTACTCGGGGTTGGGGGGGTTGGTGGGTTACACGGGGTTAAGGTTTGAGGTAGGGCTAGAAGTCGTTGGGGTTGGGGTATCTGGGGGGGTAGGGGTGGGTGGAGAGAGCAGGTGGGGGTGGGTGCAAAGCAGGAATCTGTGAGGGGTGGGGGCCTCGTTGTTGGCCGGGGGTGGTGGTGGGTGGGGGGTGCAGGGTTGTGGGGGGTGGGGTGGGTCGATGGAAGGGATGGAGTATTATTGTAGGCTTTATTTTCATTTTTTAAAAATAAAATTTGTTGATTTTTAACTTGATTTGCTACAAGGTATGAACTTCGACAGCGTCTGAGATTAATCTTGTCGACATTTTTTTTAACATGTGGCGTCAAGTGTTATTTTGTAATAGTGATTTGAACTAAAATTGTGATTGTAGTATTAAAATAGATTAAAGATACTAGCATTAGATATATTTTCATCAAATATTATAAATTATATGTACGATTAATTAAGTTTAAAAAAATTAAAAAATCAACATTTGAAATTGGCCGATATTCACGGGATGGAGGTAGTATTTTTTATTTACCCAATGTCCAGACTTTGAGCCTTATTGACCAACGTCCCTCTAAATCATAAAAAACACCCCTCAACTAAAACATCATGTCAAGTATGAATGAAGACTTTTCTTTATGCCATCCGGAAGGGCGAATTCAAGGAATGTAATGTTAATCAACCAAAGCTAACATCATATTGTTTTTGAGATTAACCAACTTAAGACGTGTTTAGGGTTGCCATCGGAACGGTAATCCTAGTACATCCTCGCTGCTTGATCTGATAATCCTTCACACTACTAGCCAGTTGATAATTGAATCGGGTTCGACTAAACAATATTGTTCGGTATCCGCTAACATCCAATTTATTTGTTTGCAACTTTATACATATCTTGATGTATAATTTGACCAAATAATCCTGTTACTAGCTAGATACTCGATCAAGAAACCTTGCTCCACTGCCATCCAAATCGAGTTCGAGTATAAAAGAATGCTCAATGCCCGCCTCCCAGTTACCAAACCTACGCTTTAACCCCAATAGAAGTGTCCAAAGGAATCAAGTTTTATCTTTTCCTTGAAGTAAAAACTTTAATTGTAACAAAAGTATATTGAAGAAAAGTCTTGATTAATTTAAGAACATGAGTACTGACAACTATGGTCCTCGAAAAATCAAGTCCCACGTGCAACATACTGAAAGGGAAACCGTACCACATTTCTGGATCAAACACTCTTGCATAATTGTACCTGCTTCTTCTTCTTCTCCTTAAATGCTTTTGTCATCAGTTCATTTACACATGTTTCCACCTTTGAGAGTGTCTTCACATATCTTGATGTAGACTTGTGATCATTTAATCAATAAATTATCACCTGTTCCAGCCCAGTCTCTAGCTTCTCATTTCAGGCGCACAGACTCATTTCATGCTTGCCCAACATTCAATTGTCTATTTCAAGCCATAAACACATAATGGACAAAGTTTTGAGATTACCAGTGTTAAGTATGGAAGATACTAATATAGCAAGTAGGATACTAAAACTGCAGAACCAGAACTAACAATAGTGAAGAAAAATAAATCAACAAACCCCATTTGAAATTGGCAAGATCATTGAATTGCACACCATATATTGAAAACATTATGTATAGTTTTATAATCACTCAATGCATGGTATACAATTTTGAAAACCATGACGGATGATAGATCATTTCTGATCAATAAAGCCACTACCTTCAGCAAAAACAATGCGTAAACCTGAATTTGGTACTTCGAAAATTGATTATATTTCTAAACATGAAGAAGTGAACTATTTTTCATCTTGGATGGTTACCCTTTGAAGGTAACCAAAGGGAGAAAGAGCTGAGAATAAAACCTGATTGGTAAACACTAGTCACTAATGCATATCCAATTTAGCAAGTGCAATGCAGGAAAGCTTAAGGTGTAACAGTTGAAAGAAGTAAATTTAGAGGGAGATCAACGCTTCACTGTAAGGGTGCTAGTAACATTTGTGTGTCATGCATGGTCACATACAGTCATACACTGTGATAAACGACCCAAGTCTCATTCACCATAAGAGGTGTTAGTAGACTTCTGATCCAGTTGTGTAACATTTTACCGAATATTTGCTACAACAAAATTGAATCTCTATATCAATCCTATTCCTCATCATAAGTTCACTTCTATGAATGCTCTAAATTCCTCAGGCAGATTTTAACTTGGCTGATGCAGATGCGAGATGGGAGAGTGTCCTGTGCCCAACAAACATCAAGAAAACTCCCAAGAATCCAAGAGCCTTCAGCGTTGTAAACAAGTTTAACTGCATTGCATTCATAGGGAACAAATGAAATTACGATGACTTCAAGAAAAATGATGTGATAAATTTTACAGTGATACATGTTGTCGCATGGTGTGCACAGATTACGTGCCAAGAGAAAACTACAAAAAAGAGTGAAGGGGAGACTGGAGTGGAGAGCAAAGGACGGCTAACCTTTAACCAAAATAGTGAATATAAAAGGAGAACGGCTCCAATGCCCACATGAAACAATAAAGCGAAAACAGAAGAAACAGCAGTAGTTGGGAAATTCTTCAAATTAACGCCAAGACGTAGAAGCTGTCAAAATAATGTAAGATAACATATATATTAGTAAAAGGCCATTGGATCTAGGAAAGGGAATTATAGGAGAGAACACATGAAGAAATCATGTAGTTACCCCAGTCCCCACTATAAATAAGAGTACAGTAACGAGGACTGCATAGTATATCGACATACCCCAATCAAAAAGCCAATGAATGGCAAAAGAACAAGACCCAAGAAAGCAAGAGATAGCTCTCTGAGTGGCCTCTTCTCGGGAGCTCTGAAGATGTGAGTAATCTCTGCCTTGGGGCCGTATCGAGAATAGAGGTCAGTAGGTTGAGCAGGAGGACGAGTAGCCTTCTCAGGTGGCACAGGAAGGTCTAAGTCGACATGGCCCAAATGCTGTGAGAAAGAATTTTCCTGAAGGAAGAAAACTCCAACCCAATCATATTAAACATGTGCAACACCCGGAGAAATTAAAAGTAGCTAAAACTGGAGTAGAGATAGATACGGAGAAGAGAGAAGACATATGTCACATAATTACCATAGCAGTGTCACCGATAGAGAGCTGAAGTTCATATTTGCCTGACAGGTAGTAAAATTTATCAACCAGTCCAAGAAAATCCTACAATGCAACTTACACAATAAGAATTCAAGAGTTCTATAACATAACAACAAGGAGAAGAAAGTTTCAAGAGAGGATGACAGGCACAGGGTCATCATTGTTTAAGGAATGCCTGCACATTAAATGTGCTCAACTTTGTAGTGTCAAACACAAAAATAATCTAGTGGAATGAATTTACCAAAATAATCTCAAAGTTTTTCCCTGTAGTGCCAACCACAAAAATGTGCTCAACTTTGCTCTCATGCCTTAGCTTAAGGAATGCCTGCACATTAAATGTTCATCATTGTTTAAGTAGAAGGTAACAAAATGAAGGATGCTGAGAATATATACAATTTAAAGCCATATGCCAACCTGGTGTGGTTTGAAGGCATGTCCGAGGGGAGTGTTTAACTGAAAGGATATCTTCAATTTCTGCAGGTGGTTTGCCGATAAGGCAATTTCATTTTTCCCATTTAGATCCAATCTAGAATAAAGGAAATTAAATAAATCTTAATATTAGTTTTTCTGTTAAAAATCATGAAAATACCTGAACAAGCACCTAGGTAACTGGGGTTAGTAATTTTTCAGACCAGCCTATTGGCTCTATCTGGCACAATTTGTTGCAAAATTCAAAAGTGAATCCATCAACACATCGGACTAATATAAAACTTCATCCTAACTAGAGCTTTTTTGAATGTGTATACATCCAATCAGGCTTTGTTCTGTTCAATAAGGTTCTAACGAATTTCAAGGCAAATTTCAGACTTCCTATGGTTGACATAGTTGGCCCAATGGTACGAGCAGTAACTTGCTTCATGGTCCACTCTCAAAAAGGAAAACAGAAAGGATCTTGAGCAATGGAACAATAAGAACAGAGAAAAGGAGCAAGGATGTACTTTTTCAGACTTTCTACACTTCCAACATCACTGTCACGTATTGAGAGTTCAGCATGGTTGATCTTAATAACTCCTGTAACGTACACAGCCACTCTAGCCCGTCCGCCAGTGACAAAAACTTTTTTATTATCAGGATCGTGCAGCACAACCTGATAAGCAAAGGCAATTATGAGAAAGTGATAACCCCAAACATATCTTTAACCTAGATAGCAGAAGGAGAAGGGGGGAAATAATACTACTGGAAAGATAATTACCTCAAAAGAGAAAATGTACCTCCCCACATCAATACTTTCTGGTAAAGCATCCATGTAATATAGGCCACCTTTGGAGTCAAACTTGAGATCCTGTATTACAAGAAGGAACAGGTCTATTAGATAGAGAAAAAATGATGATCATCAGAACATACAATTAAAGCTTGTTAAAGAAACATATAACAAACTAATAATACCTGATTCATCACGGCAGAATCCTGTGATTCAGAACTGAAAATCTGCATGAGTTTGACAGACAGAGGAGGTGCCGAAGATCCTAACACCGTACTAACTTTCACCTAAAATAAATCAAACATGAGAGATAGTTGATTGAATAACATAGATGAGCGGTGATTCCATTGGTGGAATAACAAACAAGAATTACTTCCCCCGTTTTATTTTAATGACATATTTCATCTCTATAAACAGGTCGTCAAATGAGAACGAAAGAACTATTACAATTCAAACATGGGTTTGCCTAACGCAATGTTTCAGGAGTACAAAGGCACATCTGTGAGGGTTGACTCAGGAAACCGAACTATTAAAATCCTAGACTTTTCTACTGAAATTCTAAGAAGGATGTGAACAGCACTGGACCATCAACATTAAATCAATGCAATTACTAATGCAGAGTCTAAACTCGTAACATCCATCCAGAACTTGAAAAGAAGACCTGCATGAAAAAGAATAAAGAATCCATATCCACAAAAAATTCCAAGAAAGTGACAAGGAACTATGCTAATAATGAACAATAGACATCATGTGTTTATGAAAGCATACATCATATAACCACATTACCAGTAGACCATTAACAAAATCCTTAAAAACCTCTAAATATGAAGAACTAGTCATATAAAACACAGCAAACCTTAAGTTGGTCTTTACTGGTCAAGGACAGCACTGAAGCTGGAAGTGACAATATCAAAGGAGTGAAAAACCTGCAGAGAGAATGAGCTTTAGATAGTTATGAAAATTTATGTGAACCTACTGACAAGATGAAATTCAGAAAATTGGCTGTTATTCTAGCATTGAATGGGTTGACGAAAACTCAATAACGTTTCAGAGATGTAACATCTATTAGTATAAATGGAACAGTGCAGTCCAAATAGAAAGAAAAAAAGGTGCCAGATAAAGTGGGACAAAAACCAAAGATTGAACTCAGATTAACAAACTTGATGGAAATTTGCCTGTTATTTTCTAAGGAAACTAATGCCACAATCTGGTGGTATAAGTCTTTTCCATTTCCTGGAGTTTCAACTGCAAGCAAGAATTTTGCCAAACCATGTATTTTTTCTCCAGGCAGCTGCAAAATATAATGAAGTGTTTTAGAAGAAGGTGCGACGGGGGAAGAAAACAAAGTGAAAACACAGTGTGCATCCAAATGCAAGATATCTCAGATTTAAGCTTTCAGATGTGGCAGCTGCATAAGCAGTAACACCCAAAACTACTGAGGAGGAAGCTGATACAGGACCTTGATATTCTTGACCATCAACAAGCTTTTCATCAAAGTAATAAGCACCATCATCTGCATGATTTCAGGGGCATCATGCTGTTAAAATAAATATGAATCAACCAAAAAAACACAGTTTCTCATCCTTGAACCATTGAGGATTGAAAAACACTATGGTAAACTGAGCCACAGGAAAACTACTTATTGATCGCGTAATTCAAAATTATAGTTCGCGAACTTTTTTTAAGTGGTCAACAAAGTACATAAGAAGAAAAGGTTGAAGGGTTGTCCATTTCCCAATGTTAACATTTCTACAATTTCTTGCAACTTAATACTTTAGAGATTCATGAATTTTCTTTAAGATAATCAGAAAGAGACCCAATGGAACAACTAAGGGCAAGAACATATAAAAGTTTGGAATTTTGGAACACCAACAAATGATTGATCCAATCAAATGAGTAGATAGAAAGAGAAAAGAGATGTAATTACATGTAGAAAAAATCGGCACAGTGCATTAGTTGAAGTAAGAAGTTTAATTCTCTATAAACCAAGAAAGAAATCATTACTTTCCTTGTTGTTTTCCTCCTTACACGAAAAATTATTAGCATACAGAAGCGCTTCTAGATGTTCTTCGAATCACTTTTTCATGTATCTGGTATCTGAAATTCTGAATACTGTACATTTTGATTTTCCAGCAGAAAAAGGTAGCAGAACACTCACCATATTTTTCAGCACCATCAAAAAGCTTCAGTATGTCCTTTTTTACCGCATCAATCTGCCAGAAAATTTAGATGTGAAACAAGTAACCAAAATAAAATAAAATTACAAAAAAGAAGCTTCTCTTTCTATTCTTCATACTAGCAAATTGCATGAAAGCATGTCGAGTAAGAAATGAAGAACACCATCGGCTTACCAGAGACTGATCAATATCTGTAGACGCCAATGATATAATACCAGCGAGGGTCTCAAATGCCATACCTGCATAAAGTGATGTTCTGTTAAGAACGAACAACAGCACAATAAAAAAAGGGATTGCCAATAGAGAATTGTGAGTGTGGAATATTTGACAATGTACATTGAAAAAATCCCATTAACTAGCACCTGCAGCAAAAGCGCTAGATTCTGGGTTATTGAAATTATAGCGCCATCTTCCATCACTTTGGCTGAGTGCCTATAAATAATGTTCAAACTGAAAACTCAGCACAGGGTTCATGGGAGATACTGATAATGATCCTGCACAAAGGTTACCAGCATGGCATGAAGAAGTATAACCTTTACAGAGCGAAAAACTTTATCGGCATCTCCAAGCTGCACATCAACATCAGATATCTGATCCTGCACAATATGGAATACATATCAAGATAGGACAGTGACCATATTTATCAGCACTGATAAACATCTACTTAAGCTGCAGGTACGACTACCACTTAGGTACATGTAATTACCATTTCATTAGGATAATATAGTTTTTGCATATCAAATAATCAATGATTAACAATGCATATTAATACCTTGATAACTCTTAAACCTCCGACTGCATAATAGAAATCATGTAGTGAGCTAGCACTGCCAATGGCATCCTTAAGTCTTGAGGCAATTCCCTAAGGAAAAAAAGTCTTCCAGAATAAGGCAAAGCACAAACATCCAACAAAAAGTGACCGGCTAGGTACAAGGACTTTTAACATACCGTAAAAGCCTCATTACTAAGCTCACATTCGAGTATCTCATTGACTCTTAGAGCATCAAACAATGCCTTCAAACCAGAATCTGGGGACCAAAGAACTTCCACCACGGATTTGCATGTGGAATCCTTTACATTTGACTTTTTCTTAATTCCAAGAACTTCAAATGTCTTCAAAGCCTCATAAGCCTCTTCAACACTGGAAAAGGTTACAAACTATCAAGAACTCTCTCGTACAACAGGCAAAAGTAGATAGAAAGGATTGTCCGGAAATTCCAAAACGAATTAAAAGTTCACAGATTTTCGAAAGTAAATGCTGAAAATATATACTGCCTCACATAATACCATAAAACCGGAAAAAGAATGCATCGGAAACTTGCATCAATCAAGTCTCAGTTTACTAATTTAGTGCTCTGGTTGAAAAGCATAACGCAAAATAGCATTTACGACCAATTACAAAGAAATCCACGCTATTGTTTCATCCGAGTGAAATTTGTGGTGACTATTAGCCTAAGAATTCCTTAATTAAACAACTATTTGCAAAGATCGAATCAGGTTCACTAGCCATTGCAAATTGATAAAAATCATAATTACAAGAGCTAGATTTTCAATTAAGTAAAGCAATTTCTCTTATTCTCCTAATAAACTACTACCTCCATCACTAAAAGATCATCTACTTTGATTTTCAACTGTCTAAATTAACAAACTCGGTAACATTAACTGACACATATAACTTCGATTTGATCAATAGGAAACAACGTTGAAAACACAATTTTCTTATACATTTTTCACCAAATATTATTAGCAACTTTATAACCTTAATTGACACAGATAACTTCGATTCGAGTAAAAATATCGAGTGAATAATAAACTATATTGAAAATACAATCTTCCAAATACTATTGGACATAAACAAAAATAGCTAAAAATAATAAACATTATTTAAAAGATTAAGTTGACCTTGAAAATGATCCATCGGACGGTGTAAAAAGCTCCAACGCAACGGAGCGATGAGTGTCTGAGATTGGTTGAAAAATGGAGGCATCACAAATGGACCCAATTAACATTACAAACAATACAATAACACCGTAATTTATATCCATTCCTGTAACAATATGTAACGCTAGATTAATTTAATAATTGGTAGAAAATAATAATAGGGATAATGTGGATGTTAATATCATGTGGAAGTGTTGGTCAGCTCTGAGATTGACTGATGTGAGTATGGAAATTGTGAAATGGATTGGAGAGCAGATGGATTGAGATGGGCTAATTTTCACTTACCTCAATTTTAGAATCAAAACTCAATTGAATTCAAATTGTTTCCTTGTTTGATGGGTATTTGATAGATAAGGACTATTAAGAGTGTGGAGTTAAAAAAGTTAAAACCATACCTAAAAATTAAAATTTAGTTGTTAAAATAGGACTCTAATTTTTTATATATCGATTAGAAAATAATATTATAAGACACATATAATTTCATTATTTTTTATCTTTTAAAATTTTGATATAAATAAGAAATGACACACTTAGATCAATTGGTAGTTCATATCCCAAAATAGTTCTAACTTTGTTTCACAATGATAGATAAAAATATATTTTATTTTTGTTCCACAAAAATAAATATTTTTTTTATTGTATGAATTCAACCTAATTTAACAATTATCCTAACCTACAACTCTATTAAATATTAGGATCAATCGCTAGATCATTCGATTATCTCTCAGCTATTATTTTTATACTATGTTTTATTTATTAGGGAATAAAGTTGATAAGAAAATAAACAATATTCTCAATTTGTTCTAAAATATAAATTCCATCTATTTTAAAAAAGGAAGGAGCGTATATATGAATATTAGGGTACAAACATTGAAAGCACTATCTAGTAGGGAGTAGTTTTGAACTTTTATATGGCGTTTATCCAATTTGTTTTTCCACACGGAACCTACGCACTAGTCTACCAAGCAATTTCCTAACTCAATATGCATGCTTGCTTATCCGCGTCAATTTCCTAGACCCATTTATTTGTCTAAATTAAAAGTCTTTCTTTATTATCATCCTAATAATTTCCTCCATACACAATAATGAATTGGACTTGTAGATCAATCAACTTATTATAAATAAAATAATAGTCGCTCAACAGTTTAATTAATAATGATAATGTTTGAACTTATATTGAGAAGATAGTAAAAAACATTAAATCAATTTCAGTATACCTTTGAGTTTATATTAATGATTCACATCATTAGATAATATACATAAAACACGTTCATATAAAACTATTGTTAATAAAATTAATTAAAGTCAAAATTGACAAAGTAAACTCAAGTTAAATTGAGAAGAGACAATAACTAATACGGAGTAATAAAAATAGGTTAATGATTTTTTCATTCTACTAATTAATACTCCATAATAATGTATTCTATTTATAGTGTAAAAATGATTTTAAAATAATAAAAAATTGGATATCAATATATCAAAGTTTGAAGTGGAAAAATCATTATTAACCTATAAATAATAGTATTGGATCTATAAACATATTAATATCCTACAACCATATGTATAAGATCCCACCAACTAATAATAACATCTCCATCAAAATTCTCCCTCCATCCTTCCTTCTCAAGATTCATATACAGATATACTCCATTATTTTCCAATCTCAAAAAATGGTACTAGGCAATAATATGTCATTGCTAGCTAGGCTAAGGAGGGCAGTGAAGAAAATCAAGATCCTGCTAAACTACAATTTCAATATAAGGTGGAGCTTGGCATCATCATTTGGTAAATCAAGAAAGGTGTTGAGTTTCAATGATAGGCCTGGACTAAGATTATGCATAGATGAAGATCAGAATAATTCAGAGAACAATAATAATGATTCTCATCATGAGTATTATCAAAGATCAATAAGCAGCCCTTTGTTGAGTACTAGTTCATCATTTTCATCTGATGAAGAGGATATTGACAAGAAGTCTGAGTTGTTTATAGCAAATTTTCGTAAGCACTTGTTGCTTGAGAGGCAGATTTCTTTAGAGCTGAGGTATGCTAGAGAGCGTAGTTTTAGTTCATCATCGCCTTCTTCTTTGTCTTCATGAATCAATGGAATAATGGATGGTAGTGCAATCAAGAAATTTGAGGATTGACCATTAATAAAAGTTCAACCCTAGAAGGTTTGAAGTAGATCGAAGTCTTGAATTTTGATTTTTATAATAACAATATATATATAGTAGTAATATTCGCATTTTTTTCGTTAGTTGGTCAATCATGAAATGATGTGTTTATGTAATATAATGAAGAAGTGCTATATGAAAATGTCTTCCCGTTATTATTGGTTGAAATGTTAGAATAGTTTACCTTTGATTAATTCTCACCAACATAGAGTAATGCAGGCATTAGGATCACCTAACTTGTTTCTTTATTTTTTCATTTGATGACACATAATTATATATCAACATATACATTATTTATAAATGATTTGCTAATTACTTTAAATTGAAATATAAATTTATTTATATTTAAAAATTATACAGATAAAAATTTTTTATTGTATATGTCACCTATCCGAACATTAATTGATACAAAGAATCATAATGATGATAGTTCAAAAATTCAATCACCTGCGTTATACTTGTGAGCTCATTATTCAATTGTTAAAAGTTATTTCTATAAAAAAAATCATGCAAATTTCTATTTCGCCATACAATATTGACATTGTATTTACCAAATCATCAGTTCAATATTGATAATAGTTTGGGCTAGCGTCTGACCAATCATCCATTTTTAAACCATTGATTTCATTCCGTCGCTCAAAACTTTGCATGTGAAACTTTCCGTGGCGACTTCAAATTGATGGCAAAATTGAGTCCCCGGCAGGTAATTTTCAGATTAAACTCTACATTCGTTGGCGCTGCCGATCACGTATTGACTTCACGTTTAGGGTTAATTTGGTCATTTCATATCGTAAAATGTATAAGAGAAACAGGCTGACATATAAATGGCCTGCTTGGCGTTTAAAATCGAGCAATGCGCTCAACAATTTGGGTTCGATGAACTTCGTTCTACTAGCTATCAATTGAGAGTGCTTGAGCCATTCTCTGCGTAAAACATCTGTAATTTCGTGAGGGGAAGGCAACCCCACCAAATCGTACTTGATCAGCGTTCATCTTCGAGCGATGAGAATCGACAAACTTTTCGGCTCGTCGCTGACCTCCCGTCTCCTCGCCGAGGAACAAATGAGGAGTAAGCATTGCGGAGTAGGTAGAAACACGATGCGGCAAAAACTTCCGAATAGCCTCTAAATACTACATTCAGCTTACATTTCGTATCTGTGACCTACGGCATAGATAATATTACGATTAAGGAAGGATCAAGATGAGCATGTCAAAGGAGGGTGGGGCCAATTTATGAGGTTATTTGGAAGGCTACGTCGATTGTGTGTGAATTGAGCGAGAATAGAAGGCGAATATGGGCTTCTTCAGGAGGCCATTCGAGTAGGGCAAATCTTTACCATTAATAAATTCAATGGTTTTGGAAATCTAAAGACAAAGATTTGGCTTGGGAAATGATATTGAATAAGGGAAATAGTATGAGCTTTTGCATCTCGCCGTCATCGTACTATTTTTCTTCGGGTTTGATACCATGTAATGATCAACCCGGCGAAGCATAATGATACTAATGATTGATGAATGAAATAAAGATTATTTGTTATTTGGTGAAATGCTTGAAGTTATTTGAAGTTATGGCTCAACGTATCGGCACTGCCGAGTGGAAGTGAGAATATTGGAGTGGTTTTGCATCTTTATTAGTTTACATATTGCCCTCAATATTTACCAATAAATTAGATGGAAAAGAGCTTCACCTAACGCTCTACAGTTATTATTAATTCAGCAAACCGGTTTCACAAAATATATGCGTCAGCCTTGGAACCCCAAATTGTTGAGTCGTCTTCGATGTTCGACGAAATGCGCAAGAAACGTTTATATGTTAGTAGGCTCATGCGCTTTACGATATGAAATGACTAAATTAACCTAGCGTAGTCACGCGTGGCGGGCGGTCAGCGAAATGTAGAGTTTACTTGGAAAAATTAGTCGGGTAATTTTGCCGTCAATTTGAGATTGGGTGATGGAAAAAGTCATTATGAAAGTTGAGTGATAGAATAGAATCGCGGATGAAAGTTGGGTGATGGTTGTCGCGCTGAAGCCTGTAGTTTTTATATGAAATAATTCAAATAACTAATTAGTAACTCAAGAGTATTTGCATAGTAAGGTCAGAAAAGTGCTTGTAAAGACTAAGAAAATTCGCCACTCGTTCAAGCCGTAGAGCAAGGCAAACTAACAACTTCGTGAAATTATTCATTATTTAACAAGTGTTAACAATAATCAATGTGAAATATGTGAAACTGACTGAAATCAATATTGTCTCATGAAATATTATTAAGTTGTACTATCTTTTCATCTAAAAATACATAGGTTTGCAATTGATTAGTAATAATGACAATTGTAAAATGGGCATAATATTTGTATTAATCCAAAACTAGCCAATAAAACATATGACATATCATAAATTTGGCAACTAACGTAATTGTTATTAAACGTGTATCTCAATTTTATATTCTGGTTTTAAAAATGTATATCGGTAACATATATCAATTGTTAAAAAATATTTGGAGAAAATTTCTTCGGTTCAGTCAAATTTTTTGGAAACTTGATTGCAGGAAATTAAATTAGAGTATTAAAAATGTGATTTTATTTAAAATTGAAAAGAAATATAATTGATATATGATATATACACTTAAACTAATCAAAGAAAATTCTTAATCAAATGGTTGTCGGATCAATTTTTATAGAAACGAAATTTTAGCAACTTATTGAGGAAAAATGGTACGACGGAATTTTTGAGAAATTTCAATGAAATATTGATTGTAAAATAAGGTTGTGATGTACTCCCAATAAATAATCAACACATATAATATGAAACGCATGTTGATTTAACACTCTAATTAAAATCATGTTCGGAGAAAAATTGATGATACTACTCGGTGAAAAAAATATTTGATAATCAGCCCACAATTAAGTAATTATTCCAATTAATAAATTATTTATCAGATTATATTATCGAATATCGTTAGAACACGATTACGGTAACATTACTAGATCTGTCATGGCGCATAAATAACGGCTTCTTGAGGAACAACGCTACGCGCATCCGAATAGTGTTTTTGTTGTTAGTAAAATGGCAGTTTTCTTTAATGAAAGCTTTACCGATTGCTACGTTTAACGAATGGGGGGGTAAAATAGTCGTTTAACCCCACAGCGTACTATTTGGGTGTGTTTATAACAGCTAGCAGAGGCCTGAGAGGTTCCATTCCACCTGGCCAACACCCAAATTTCCCCAGAGTACAATCACATACAGCCACGCATTTTCTCTCATTTTGATCCCTCAATTTTCGGATATTTGTCCACCACCCCCTCCCCCCTATTTTCTCAATCTAATCATTTTCATTAATTATTTCTCTTTTTATTTCTATCTGAATCCTAATTGAAAAAAAAACAATTATAGCTCCTTTATCAATTTTATCGATTTATTCTTCAATAATTCCACAATTCTTTTTCCAGTTATAGTTTTTTTTAATTAATTTGTGTTATTTGCGTTGCTGAAGAAGGATTGAATTTGATTTGATGTTGACTATGGTATTGGGGGTTTGACTTTGCAATTAGTGTTGCAAAATTTGATTATTTAAATAGGGATTTTATGTTTATGGATCATAATTTAAGAAATTGATATCAATTTAAAGATTTGATTTTTGTATTGTTTTTGTTAATTTATCTCAAAATTGAGGTAAATTATAGGGTTAGATGCTATGAGGGGAATTGGTATTGGGATTTTATGAAATTGATATCAATTTAAAGATGGGATTTTGGTATTGTTTTTTGTTAATTTAGCTCAAATTTGAGGTAAATTAAAGGGTTAGATGCTTTGAGTAAGTATATTGAGAAATGGATCAAGTTGTGGGTGGGAAGTTTAAGCTAGGGAGGAAGATTGGGAGTGGTTCTTTTGGTGAAATTTATTTAGGTAAACGAAAAAATACCGTTTTATAATTGGAGTGATTTTGATCTATTATGTGGGGTTTTAATATTCGTCCAAGCTGATGAATGATTTGTAATTTTGATTCTCATCAATTGTTTAGGTGTTAACATACAAAATGGAGAAGAAGTGGGCATCAAGCTGGTAATTTGAAGCTTCTTGCTTTTGTTCTTCGTTGAAAGTTATTGTCTTTGTTCGAATATGTGCTAGCATAGGAGGTGGTTTGTATCAGTACTATAGTGAAGTCTGATCATTTTCACTAGGATGGCTTATAGATACGAGGTTATTTGACTTGAGTCTGGACATAAATGTCATGTTCTTAGCACCAAAATCTTGTTGTTACTATCACATTTGTCGCGATGACTTGATATATTGAGACTTGAGAATATATCATTATTGAAGGAAGGAATCGCCAAATTGGGTAGTGTGTTTAATGATTCAATTAACAATTTGGCTTAGTTGCGTGTTTGTTCATTGAGGTTTTCTTTGTAGAATTATTAATTTAATGATACTATGGATATTTTACTTGTAATCACCTTTATTTTGAGGGACAAAGAAGCCAGTGGTTGAGACTTGTAAGGCATCACCTTCAGGTGGCCTTTTGGTAAGATTTATATATGCTCTCATGTGAGTTGAGTAGTGGCATCTGCTCCTATTTCTGTTATTCATGTATCATTATGCATTGGGGACTTTCCTTCTTTTATGTGCTCAAGAAATTTATTTGCAAAGTTCCAAGTTTTTTCCTTTGATGAACATTAATGGTGTTCTTATTCGATATTTGTGCAACCTCCAGGAATCTGTCAAGACTAGGCACCCTCAACTGCACTATGAATCTAAAATATACATGCTTCTCCAAGGAGGAAGTAAGTATCATCCACTATATACTGGCACCTCCTTTCCCCCTGGGCAATGAATTAGTATACTAACTGTCTGGTTCTTTATGATGCAGCTGGGATTCCAAATTTAAAGTGGTTTGGGGTTGAGGGAGAATATAATGTGATGGTTATTGACCTTCTTGGACCAAGTCTCGAAGACCTTTTTAACTATTGTAATAGGACATTCTCCTTGAAAACAGTACTTATGCTTGCGGATCAATTAGTAAGTAGAGATAATTGAATACACATTTTCTTTCACCTGTCACGTGTATTATTGTGATATGTGTTATTGACTGAGCTCCGTTGTTCAGATTAATAGAGTTGAATACATGCACTCAAGAGGATTTCTTCACCGCGATATAAAGCCAGATAACTTTTTGATGGGACTAGGTCGAAAAGCAAATCAGGTACTTTTCCAGCCTTAGAACCAGAATTAGCTTTGGTGCAGGGCTTAGGACACCTGTTACTTCTTCCATTCCAATTTTTTAGGGGCCTTGGGGGTGTTTACTTCTGCACAGTTTTAAGTCAAATATAAATCCATCTGTCAATCCCCCTTTCCTCCATTCAATTATCTCACATTTGACCCAACACTCAAAAAGAACTTTGTATATCCCAAAAGGAAAACACTCCTAAGAAATTTTTGTTGGGGAAGTACATTATCCACAACTGATAGATTAGTTTTGATAGAAATCACATTTTTCATTTTGGATGACAATGCATGACAAACATGTCTTTTTCTTTATGGTTGTATCATGTATGTTTAAGATTATTTGCTATCTTGAATTCAAATAGATTCCATAATTGTTAGTCTTGTAAATTTGTCCATAGCCTACATTGAAGACTTATTAGAGGTACAGGTGCTATAAATCATCATTCTGATTTTGTGTTATTTGTGATGGAGTAATGGCATATATCTTTGAAAGATCCATGTGTACCTGCCAAAATATTGTGTCACTCGGGATTGTCTAAGTTAGCACATTCCTTTCTTTTCTTGTGGAAATCCCTGTTAATCAAGTGTAGTTGTTGAGGCTCATTTTTCCCTTCAGAGTGGTGAAAAACGATAAAACATGGCTAAGGTTATTTTTCAGAATCTATTGTGTTAAAATGTTGTAATTAATTATTTGGATTATAATATAGTGTGAATAATGTGCAAACAGTGCTATTACCTATACAACTATGTTGAAAGTTGATTGAGAAATTGTTCTCATCCACTTACAATGCACTATCACCAAATGCACCGTCTACTGTGCTATTAGGGCCTGTGATTTTTATACTTCTTTATTGTTCTGGCTACAAGGGCATGGACCCTTTTATGGCATTGCCATATAACTCTAAAAATTCTCGTATAGTTGGCTTATTCATACTCTCAATACTGCTCACAGGTTTACGCAATTGATTTTGGTCTGGCCAAAAAGTACAGAGATCTCCAGACTCATAAGCACATACCATACAGGTAAATCACAATTTTGACATTGTACCTAGTGGAGATCCTTTATTGTTTCATCACACTAAGTAGTCACTTTGAGCATTTCAAAATTCTTTGCAGGGAAAATAAGAACCTTACAGGAACAGCTCGTTATGCTAGTGTTAATACACACCAAGGAGTTGGTTAGTCATTTTTCATATGGATTACTCCAAAGTCCAAACTAATTGGAGAATATTCTATTCTTTTCATAAATTCCAGATCTGAATGCAATTTGTAATTTGATTGTTTCTGTTGTATGTCAGAGCAAAGTAGAAGAGATGATCTAGAATCACTTGGTTATGTGCTTATGTATTTCCTGAGAGGAAGGTAATTGCTGTTTCCTTGTTTGTTTTAATGCTTAGATTATACTTCCATGCCAATTGATTGGGAGGTTCGACTAATCAAGTTCAATTACTGAATTTTGACACCCAAAACAATCTAATTTAAATATTTCTCTATGTCCAAACTTGACATAAGATTGTTTGTTGTGTAGTATCTAATCGTATGGATCTTTTGATATAAACTCAAAGTTAAGTGAACAATTAATTGTTTCAGAAGTATTTACTTTTATAGAAAAAGAGATTTCTAAACCAAATTGTCATGGAGGGAGAAATTTTTGTTGTTTATAGTGCTCCATTCTTTCTGACTAAGTCTGTACTTTTATTTAGTCTTCCATGGCAGGGATTAAGAGCTGGAACCAAAAAGCAGAAATATGACAAGATCAGTGAAAAGAAAATGCTGACACCTATTGAGGTACTACCCAGCGTCCGTTTAATTGTTGATAGAATCATTTTTCACCCTTTCCAAATTCAAAAGTACGCAGTCCATGGAGCACTAATAACTACTGCCTCCCATCACTAAAAGATAGTTCAATTTGTTTTTTTCAATTGTCAAAATTAATAGACTTTGCGGGTCATAATTGACACACTTGACATTGATTTCAATCAAAATTATAATTTCAATTGTAAAGTAGGTTGAAAATAGTATTTTAGACATATTTTTCACAATATTATGCAACATATACAAAAATATTTGAGTTCAAAATTTAAAAAGTCAAACCATCAAAAATTCAAAACTAGACAATCTTTTAGGGATGGAGTAGTAAAATTTGATGTTAATGTAGGACTCTTTTAGCCTGCTTGGATTTTGTTATTCTAGATCATCAATTACTAGATCCTGAAGCAAGTCACATGTTCAAGGATAAACTAAATCCTGAAAATTATGCATTGTGCCAATATTCTACCATAGTGGTAGTATTTTCAAATTTAGTGTGATTAGTAAGGATTTAATCATTTAAGTTATTCTCATTTGCACTATGATTCGTTTCATTAATTTGTGGCCTATATTACTGGAAAGTTCACAAAGTTCCAATCACTTCCGACAGGTGCTATGCAAATCACAGCCGTCAGAGTTTATCTCATATTTTCATTACTGTCGATCATTAAGATTTGAAGATAAACCGGATTATTCATATCTTAAGAGACTTTTTAGAGACTTGTTCATTCGAGAAGGTAATATTGAATATCATTTTTCATACTTCCTTAACTTTAATGAATTCATTATTTCTCTTGCCTACTATATAGCCTCTTCAAAAGATCCCTTCTTTGACTTTGTTGCTGCTTCAGGTTATCAATTTGATTATGTGTTTGATTGGACAATACTGAAGTATCCTCAAATTGGTTCCAGCTCTAGAGGACGAGTAGGTGTTTTGTCGTTTTGTTTTGATCAGTCATGTTTAAGAGACTGACCAGTAGGGATGTTTTCTTACTTTGATTTTATGCTGGCAGGCCCTTGGTTTAAGTGCTGGACCTTCTGGAGATAAGCACGCAAATGCATCAGGTATTTCCTGCAATTAAGAATAGCAGTTCCTTGTATCTTATTTCATCTGGATATGAGGGATATTTACGTTTAAATATCAATATGCAGGCATGTTTTGATTTGGATGTATCAGTACTTGATTAGTGTGTTCCCTTGGCAAACTTATGTTTCTTAAATTGCAAATCCGACCTAATTGCTAAGTTTTTATTTAAATGAACTGGTATACTTTTATGTGGTAAAAAAATTAAGAGGTGACCCTACAAATCGGTATAAGTTAATATAACTTTTTGAGTAAAGTGGGATTTTTCATGTTTAAAATATTTTTGAAATAATACATTTTATACTACTATTTTTTTGGTGAAAATATTAATAAGTTTAGGGACAAAACATAGTGAAAATTTGAGATTGTTGACCAAATGAATAGTGAAATAGGCCATCAAATTAGAAATATCTGAAGTATTTTGTATGATTTCCATTACTTGTCTGACATTAACTGAAGTAGTGAATCGAATAGGGCAGGACATTCGAGAGAGACTCCCAGGAGCAGTAGAAGCATTTTCAAGAAGAAATGCTCCAGGTTCTGGACGTCATGGTGAACATTCAAGACATAGGACTTTGGAGGATATACCTTCATCCAAGGATGTGGTACTAGTTCTCCGTGATTTACAACTATAGAATACTTTATATACTGATGATGATTGTGTGCCTGACATTATACACTGGCTTACACTCTTTATGCAACCCTTGTTGATATATCTATTTGTGGAGAAAAACGAACATTCTAACTGTAACATGTGGCATATGTGCATCTGAAATTCCGAACAGATAAAATTGTCATTTGCAAAGTGTATGCTTCTTCTTCAACTATATGCTTAAACTCTGATGTTTGAAGATTTATACTAATCATCTTGTCAAATTGTTTAGTTTTCTGTCATATTATATAGTATTTGAGATTTCCAGATTGAACTAAATTCTTATTTTTTTTCATACTTTTGCAGCAACCTGACTCTTCGAGAGGTCAATCTTCACGAACCGGTAGCTCATCAAAAAGAGCTGCTGTTGTTTCAACCAGCAGACCAATCACCTTGGGCGACACCAGTCGCGCTACTAGACTAGTATCAGGCAGTGGTGGACACAGAGTCCATTCCGGTTCTGATCCAAAACCATCATCATTTTCTCGTGCCGCTATCGCAAAGGGAAGTCGAGATGACCCTTTACGCAGCTTTGAATTCCTCTCGATTCGTAAGTGAGCGATTGTGTAAAGCAAAATGGTCTACCTCAGGCAAACGGACAAGTGCCTCTCTGTTTCAGGAGTTTTTAGCATCCTGTAAATGGGAAATGTATCTTACAAAATTTTATCCCACTTATAGATGGTGTTGTGTTGTCTCGTTTCCATTCAAAAAGTTTCATTTTCAGATATAGTTTTAGAATCTTAAAAATAGAAATGTTTCGGAAGCATTATAGATCATTAGAAACATTGTAAAATATTGGAAACTCAAGAATAAGTTATATATACTAAAAGATATTTGCTAAATAGATATTATAACAAATATAAATATTTAATCTGATTAAGTAAATTAAAAATAAAATAAAATATTTTGAAATTAATGTTAAATAATTTAAAATGTTTGAAATGCATCCTCACTATTAACATTAGCCATCTTTTTTTTTTTTTGTCATCGAATTGTTTAAGGGATTGTTTTAGAAGAGATGTCAAGATTTGTATTTGGGAGACCATTATAGAGAAATAAAAAAGATTATTGAAGAAAGTTAGATTTACTCCAACAGAACAACAATTAAACACAACGAGAGCATCACTAAGATTATCTGTATTGAATTGTTTCGACGAAATTCAAGAAATTCTGACCTCTGATTCAAGAATAAAACTGAAATACACAACTTGTAATCAAAGCTTAATTCATGGTTGAGAAGATAACAAGAAGAAAGAAAACTGTGAATTTTTATTGATAATTAAGGTGTCTCAATAAAATGTACAAACTATGGTATTTATAGTGGAAAATAATCTAGAAGTAGATAGAACGGTGATTGGGTTAAAAGTTGTATGATAATTTCGATCAATAATTCTAATTTAGTCAATGAATTTAAACATACGGAATATATATTTATTATAATATTTATATTTATACAAATATCCGTATATGACTCATCTTGAGTTTTCAAAATTTTACATCGCTTCTTAAATGTTTATATAATATTTGCGAAACATTTCTTTATCTTTGTAACTCCGAAACTATATCCGAAAACGAAACTTTAAACCATGGTAATAAGATACATAAGGAATACGGATACACCATCAACTTGGAGAATTTTTTTCAAAAAAAAAAATTGAACATCAGAAATGCCAAGTCAAAACATCAAAACAAGGAGTTCATCTCGTGATGATAATTCAACTAACAAAATTATCTACCAATGAAGTAGCTGACATGCTGAAATGAAATACAACTCTCAAACTGTGCTCTGTTTCTTAAGCTTCGCAAGCTCCTGCCTCACAATTCCAGCCTTCTTGATCTTTGCCAACATTATCTTGAACCTATCAAAGTCGTTCAAGGAGGCCCTTCTCTTCTGCACGCTCAACTTTCTTCCCCAAGAAGAATTTTCCCACTTGTTCTTGACATCAGCAGCCTCCATAGCAGCAATCAGAGTCTTCTTATTCGGAGACCTTTTAATGTCAATTGTAATGTCAGTGAGAGTGAGTCTCTTGAAATTCATTTGACTACGTATCATGTCAGGGGAATCAACGAGAGCCTATGCAAGCAAAAGGGCCAAAAGGACAGGTAAGAATATGAAGACTCGCACATGATTTTCACTCAATTAGTCTACAAATATTAAGACACCAAGAGCCTATCACAAGGACAGAGGAATCAACGAGAGTCTACAAATATCAAAAGGACAGCAGGGGCCTATCTGTCACTCTACAAATAAACCCTTTTCATGCAATTAGCCTAAGGTCACGAAAGCACATATGATTTCAACAGAAGCCACAGCACATAGGTTCCATGTAATGCATCTGAAGTGCAGTTCAGACATTCAATTCAATTTTAATGAGTTGTTCAATGACAATTTTTGCTAATGGTCTAAAGATATATTCCGTAACTAGTATTAAGAGAGAAATCCTGGGCAGTTAACTGAAAGTTACAGTCATCACCAGTCTATTCAGGTATGTAAGCAATGTTAATTTTGGCCTGCAGGCATTAATCTCCAATCACCAAGAATTGACAAGAATTCATAATGCACTACTTCATACAAATACTTCCTATTAGCACTGGAGACTACATGCAAAGGACACCATCACAACACTTGTATCATTCTTCGCAAACTTAGAATCTTTAGAACTGGATCTTTAAATCAAACAAAAGAGCCTAAAATCTAAACGAAACTTACAACACAGCATTTCCAATTGCTAATATCAATACATAAATCATCAACTACAGCATAATACTATCTCCATCCCCAAAATACTAATTCCATTTCATAGACAAAAAATAACAACACTTGAGGCCTACACAATCAACATCGATCCAAATCAAAATGATCACGCTAATAGTAAAATATATTAAAAATACAACATTTCAATAAAAAAAACATCAAATAAAATATAATTAAATTCAAAATTTTAAAAAGTCAACCATTTTGAGTAAACATTAAAATAAAAATACGTACCCTATTTTGGTCAATAATGTCAACAATAACAACAAGCTTGCCATAGTCCTTTCCAAAGTTGACTAAAGCAACCCTTCCAATCTCAACGTATCTCTTGAAAGGCTAAATATGAATACAAATAAATTATACAAATATATATGTGACATTAAATTAAATAGTTTGATATATAAAAATTGAAATTTAGCTCAAACAACTCACCATTTTTTGCAGGAATTTTTAGCTGACAATGAGGGAAGTGAAGAGGATTTAGGGTTTAGGGTAAAATATAAATACACCTAGATCTACATTAAACATCTTATGTAGGGGTCTATAATCACTATGTTCATGGGCTTTATTTTACCCAATTATTGGGGGCAGCTAGCCCGGAATTTGATCTTGTGATATCATGGATATGGTGCAAATTGCTTAAATGTTGATCGGTGTCGGTGAGTTGGTCGGGATTGATCGAATGTTGACCCGTCATCGGCCAGGGGAGTGGCCCGGCGTTGTCACGGTCGTGCGGGGCAATGGTATCGGCGAAGCGAGGCAGTATAGTGCGGGAGGCGGGCGAAAAAATGTTCCGCGGATGAACGGTCAAGGTTTATATGGAAAATATAATTCTCGGTGAAAATGAGGGAAAAATATGTTCTGATCGAACCGAGCCGAAAATATGGTCACTGGCGAAGCCAGTGAAAATATGGTCATGGGGCCGAAGCAGGCAGAAAAAAATGGTCAGGAGCAAAATATCTGTTTGGTCGAATCAGGCGAAAAATGTTACGGGGTGAAGCATGTCGAAAATATGGTCTCGGACAGAGAGAAAATATGTTTCGATCGAAAGCGGACCAAAATATAGTCTAAGGTCTAAATGGAAGAAATATGATCACTTGCTTGGCAAGCGGGCCCAAAATATAGTCTCGGGGCAAAACGGGGGCGCAAATATGATCTGATTCGAAGCAGGGGCTTATTGTTCCGGGTCAAAACTGGCATAAAATATGTTACCGGCTGAAAATATGTTCCACGGGTCCAAAAAAATGTTATCGGTCAGCCAGCCAGAAAATATAATTAAGCGAAAGCGAATAGAAAATATGGTCTCGGGTGAAACGGGTCCCGAATATGGTCACGGGGAGCGAAATGCCTTGAGAAAAATATAATTAGAAGGGACGGGTCAGCCTTTCAGAATATATATAGTCCATAAAAGCAGCGAAAATATGTTCCCTTGTCGAAACGTTGGTATCAGGCTAAACAGGTCGAAAATATGATACCGGGACAAAACTGGGAGAAATGTGGTCTCGGATCAAGAAAGCTTGAATTCGAAATCTCGCGTATAAAAATGGTGATGCTTAAACAGCGAGAAATACCAAAGCATATAATAATGGCGTTTTAAGCTAGTGAGAAATACCAAAAGCATATAAAAATAATATTCTTAAGCTACTAAGAGATACCAAAACCATATTAAAATGGTATTCTTAAGCTAATGAGAAATAACAAAAGCATATAAAAATGGTATTATTAAACTACTGAGAAATATCAAAAACATATAAAAATGGTATTCTTAATTTCTTAAAATACAAAAGCGTATAAAATGGTATTAAGCTAACGATAAATCACAAAACATATAAAAATGATATTCTTAAACAACTGAGAAATACAAAAAGCAAATTAAAATGATATTCTTAATCAACTGAGAAATACCAAAAGTATATAGAAATTGTATCTTAAGCTACTGAGAAATAACAAAAGCATATAAAAATGGTATTTTAAACTACCTAAAAATACCAAAAATATATAAAAATGATATCTTCAAACTATTGTGAAATACCAAAAACATATAAAAATTGTAATCTTAAGCTACTGATAAATACGAAAAACATATAAAAATGGTATTCTTAAGCTATCGAGAATTACAAAAAACATATAAAAATGATACTTTTAAGTTACTGAGAAACAAAAGTATATAAAAATGATATTCTTAAGCTAGTGTGAAATACCAAAAACATATAAAAATTATAATCTTAAGCTAGTGATGAATACCAAAAATATATAAAAATGGTATTGTTAAGCTACCGATAAATACTTAAAAACATATAAAAATGATCTTTAGAAGATGTGAAATCTAAAATCGTATAAATAATAATGCTTAATATAGTGAGAAATAACAAAGCATATAAAATGATATTATTTAAGCTGCTAGAAAAATCTTAAAAAGCATATAAAATTTGTATGTAAGCTACTATGAAATACTAAAATATATAAAAATGGGTTGTTAAAAGAACATAGAAATACAAAATACTGTATAAAATGATATTAGCCCAACTATCAATGCTAAAAGCATATAAAACTGGTATTCTTAAGCTACTATGAAATACCAAAAACATATAAAAATGATATTCATAAACTCATGAGAAATACAAAAAACATGTACAAATGATAATTTTAAACTATTGAGAAATACCAAAATTATATAAAAATGGTATTGTTAATCTACTGATAAATACCAAAAGCATATAAAAATCGTATTCTTAAGCTGCCGAAAAATACCAAAAACATATAAAAATGATATTTTTACGACTTAGAGTCACAATCTGTGTTTTAATAATAATAAATTACAATTAAGCCGTAACGATTGTTTTGGTGACTTACCGAAGTCTTGTAGCTTTATTGGCATTTTGACACAAGAATCAAGTCATGCCAACACCGTTTTTAGTTTAAGTCTTCATGTGATCTTAAGGCATTTGTAAGGAATTCCTTACTTACGAAATTACTTAGTTTGATTAGAGCGAGAGATATTTTAAAATGGTAAATCTTCTTAAATTGCTAGTTCGATTTTGCTCTTGCATCGTTTGTCTAAACTTATTCTTGGTTGATCCGCATTTGAACTTCTACGAAATCGAGTTAGAATGACTTTGTGTCATCTTTAGGATCGATTTCGAATAAGATCAAAGTTAGTGGATCAAGCTAGAAAATGTTGCATTACAAACTAGTAAAATCGGCCTCAATCGGAGTCCTGAAAAGAGCCAATTCTCTTCTAGAGAGTTGCCTGTCGGCTCCTCAGTAAAGCCCCTCGAGCCGATTGACTTGTTTTAGTGACCGTTTTAAAAGAAATCAGTCTGGTGCTCCTGCATGAGCCGGTCTGGTAATTTTCACCTCTGGGTTTGACCTTATAAAGCATTTCTTCACATTTCAAAACATAACTTTTGCAAATCAAATTCTTCAATCAATACTCAATTGTTCCAAAGCAAAAGTCAATCTCTCTTAATCATACTTGTTCAATTAGTTTGTGAGGGATTTCATTAGAGCTTATATTTGTTCAACTCTTTATTCATCCATTTAGGGATTCATCATACAAAGAGTTCTTTCTTTAAGAAAGGGTTGACTAGTTGTAAACTAGTTGCTTCTAGGTGTACTAGAAGGTTGTTTTAGGTTGTGAGACCTTGAACGCTCGGTGGTTGTCCGAGGTTGCTTGAGGAGTTTCTCGAGTTGTTGCCTAGAGGCGTAGCTAGGTGTCTAGTGGATTGCTAGAGTGTATTGTGAATTGCTTATGCGCTGCAGTGGTGAACTCCGGATATAATACACGAGGTTACTTTTCAAAATCTCGAGGTTGGAAAGCCAAGGCACTAGATTTTCGAGCTTCGTGCTCGTTGTGTATCTTCTCTATCCTTACACTATTTACTTATTGTCAATTTATATCATTGTTGTGCTAGAAATTGATTATAGATTTTTTTTTTGTTTTTAGAAATTGATTATAGGTTGATTGTGTATGTAATCATATAATTGTGTGAATTGTTTTAAGGTTTAAGTTGAATTGGAATAGTCTATTAGCTTTATTAATTTGGTTAATCTTGCTATAACTATTCACTAGCTTAAAAATAGAAAAAAGGTTTCAACTTTATACCTTATCCCCTGGAAAATTCACCCCCGCTAGAATTACGTATAGTCTAACATTTTTAACCTACTCTAAAATATAAAAAACATATAAAAATGATAATATTAAGCGCTCTTGATAAATATCAAAAGCATTATAAAAATGGTATTCTTAAGCTAATAGAAATACAAAAGCATATAAAATCGTATTCTTAAGGCTGCAGAAATACCAAAAAGCATTAAATAGTATTATTAAGCTCTTGTGAAATATGGCTTGTAACAATGATATTCTTAAGTTTCCAAGAAATACAAAAAACATATAAAAATAGTATTCTTAAGCTATTATGAAATACCAAAAACATATAAAAATGATATTCTTAAGCTCATGAGAAATAGCAAAAGCATATAAAACTAGTAATCTTAAGGTACTGAGAAATATAAAAAACATATAAAATGATATTCTTAAACTACTGATAAATATCAAAAGCATATAAAAATACTATATTCTTAAGTTATTGAAAAATACCAAAAGCATATAAAAATGATAATTTTAAGCTATTTAAAAATAGCAAAAGCATATGAAAATGGTGTTATTGAGCTATGGAGAAATATCAAAAATACATAAAGATGATATGCTTAAACTATTGAGAAATAACAAAAGCATATAAAAATGGCACTCTTAAGGTAATGAAAAATACCAAAAACATATAAAAATTGTAATCTTAAGCTAGAATACAAAAACATGCAAAAATGGTAGTGATAAGCTACCGAGAAATACAAAAAACATATAAAAATGATATTATTAAGATACTAAAATACCAAAATCATACTCCCTCCGTCTCATTTTATCTGATCATGAAGCTCAAAATTACTTTATTAAGAAATGATAAGATATTACTATTATAACCTTACAATTAAATACGTTGCAAAAGTCGTGAAACTCTGCACTCCCGTCTTGTAGATACGTACTACAAAAGGTAATTGACCTTATATTTCCGCATTGATACCTTTGAACCCAACACCTACATGAAAGCTTTTTTATAGATTACCTGAAACCAGCCTTTCAATGAAACCTTGCTCCAAAATTGAGCACCAATCTCAATCAAAATTTGGTGGCAAATCAAAATTTGCATAAGTTATATAAACTCAAGTTTCTTAAATTTAGCATGTCAGATGAATTTTAAGTAAACTTTCATCACATTTGATGTCCATGGCTGTTATTCATGACTTTGATCTGAACCAACTTCCAAGAGATGATATAGACAACATAATTGGTGACACGGTTGAACAAGATGTAGTTAATGAAGAGCTAGAACCAAGAAGTCCACACATACAATCAAACAACTCAAATGGAAGAGGTAATTTTTATCTTTGATCACACTTTATTCATATTGGACTAATGTTTTTTTTTTGAATTGATCTATTCTTTAGCATTTGAAAGTCTTCTTTAGCATTTGAAATATTCAATTCCTGCCATAAATGTGAAAGTCTTCTTTAGAATTGAAATATGCTGGGAGAACATCATCTATTCTTGACATAAATGTACCTTACATTATGTTCATATTCTTCCTATTTCAGGATGGAAGAAATTTAAAAATATATCTAATTCTAATAGATGGAAGGCATATTATGCCTTACTTGGAAAGACTATCAATGGTAAATTAAGAAGAAATGATATCAAGGAGGTTGCAAATATGATGTCAATACCTGCACAAACCATTCGAAGGATATGGGCGATTCATAAATCTACACCGGAAGGAGAAGATGTTGATGTTTCTCATAAAAAAATAAATTGTGGTAGGAAAAGACTCCAAATAAATTCATTACGAGTACTTGAAGTTCCATTACAACAAAGAACCACTTTGAGATCACTTTCTTCCGCTTTAGGAGTCCATCGTGCTTCGCTTCACAGGATGCTAAAAAAAGGAGTAATCCGTCGGCACTCGAATGCAATTAAGCCATATTTATATGTTTTGGAAGCTCATAAAAATCGAAGTGTAAAAGTATTCTAGTATAATAATCGTCAACCAAAATAAATTTAATGAGAGCTACGAAGCCCAAAAGATGTATGTGGAAAGAGTAAAAATTAGGGAAAAAATGACTAAAAGTACATACATGAGGCGAAAAGATGTGTATTGGAAAGGTAAAAATTGGGAAAAAAGGACTAAAAGTACATAGATAAGCTCTGCCTATTTTATTAGGGGCACAATTGGAAAAAAAGGACTAAAAGTACATTGAAAGTTTAAATGATCAACTTAAAAGAAAGAAACTTTGAGAACTGATCGGATAAAATGGAGCCGAGAGGGAGTATAAAATGATATTTTAACATGCCGAGAAATAATATTTTTATATGCTTTTGTTACGGGGTCGGGATTGGTAATTTGACTTTTATTATTACATATATTTGTTTTTAAAATCAGATGTCAACATACCCAAATTATTTTTATTTCAACTATTAGAAAAAATAATTTTAAATATAAGATTCAATAATTATGATCCAAATAAGTATTATGCTTACAATTTTTTGTATCATCCAAGAACTAGCTCGTAATCATATCTCGTCAAAGCAATTGGCTAGACTTTTTGAAGTGAGCTTTGACAATCAATTATTAATTATTTTTAAAAGTATAAAATATATATAATTGGATTAAATGCTTTTAAAATAGTTTCATAATATTAATTTTAAATTGTGAGTGTGATTTAATAATATTATTAAAATGGAAGGACAGTGTTTGGACAGGTCAATTATTAATTCTAATTATTGAAATTAAATTAATTATTAAAGGATCAAATTATTAAATCAATTATGATTATTAATTCAGTGTCCAATTATTAATTAATGATTATAATAATTCAATTAATCCAATGATTATAACTTATAATATTGATTAATAATTATAATTGGATTAATCAATATGATTATTATAATCAATATGATTAATCAATATGATTATTATAATCAATATGATTATAATTATTATTATAACAATTATTAATCATATTATTAATTGAGGATTAATATTATGATTAATTCAATTAATCCAATATGATTATAGTGGATTAATCATATTGGATTAATATTAGTTAATCATATGATCTCTCAATATTATAATTATGATTATAATTAATCATATGATTATAATAGTAATTGAATTAATAATATGATTCTAATATTATTTAATCGCATTAATGATTATTAATCAAATTATTAATAATTATAATCATAATTAATCAATAAATCAATTATAATTATTAATTCTAATTATTAATTATTAATATTAATCCAATTATTAAATTATTAATTATTAAAGGATCAAAATGTAATTAAATTATTAATTATTAAAAGTCAGTTAATTATTAATTCTAAAGCTGGTCTAAAGTATGATGTGATTTAATGCAGTTAAAGGATCAAAATGGAAGGGACAGTGTTTGGACCAGCTTTAGAAGGAATAAAGCATGTCAAATCTGATCAGGGGGAAATGCTCACCAAGCCTTTCTTGGATGTCTGCAAATTCATTTTACCTGTCATTGGTAGAGAGCTTTCTTTTACTTCGATATTATTTCATCGTTTGAATCGTTTATAGGTGGAAAATAATCCTTTTATTTGTCATATATGTGATTTAGAATAAACTTAATCGAAATATATGTTGATAATATGTTTTATTAGATGAAGGATGGGGGCTTGTTTAATGATTAGGCACACAGGTCAAGGTTCATACCTTGGTCGTTAGGTTTTTTTTTTATAGTAACAAATAAACAAATGTAGCATTTCTCATTCTAGTGTTAGCGAACAGCGAGTCAAGTTCCCCTGCCTAGACTGGAGGAGGTTGATCCCTATTAAGTATGAAATGTAGCTCTCCTTTTTTGTTTGTGCCTTCATGGAGATCGATTTAAGGATTATTAAGTAACTAATCTTAATCATCCATCATTGATGTCTCTTCGATTCTGCCTTTTTTGTCTTGCTAATGATGTCTTCTGTCCTCTCTCTTTATTAATCTGGTTATCTCTTTGAAATGCCAGATCAGTTTGGTGCCTCAATGGCACTTGTGAAATCAGATATTGGCGGTAATGTGACGGTAAAATTTTCCTTTACACAGTCAACACTGTTATGCTTTCCTGTTCCTTTACACAATCAACCTGGGAAATTATTAAAAGTAGCATCGTTACCACCCTCTGTCAAGCCAGATTAATAATTAGTTCTTCAAAAAAGATGGTCCAGTTTGTTTTTCAATTGTCAAAAATAAAATGATCATGTTAATAGCACACTTCATTGAATATATGACAGATGAATAAAGAATCAACATAATAAAGTTGAACATGCAAGAAAACAATAACTGAAAATGCAAACCTTGAGTTTGTGCTTAGTACTAAAATGTGTAAGTTTGATTAGCTTTGTTGATGAATAGTTTATTACCCAGGAAAAGAGCAGCAGAGGGTGAGAAAGAGGAAGTGGAATAAAGGGAACAAGCTTTAGTAGAAGAAGTAGTGCAACTACAAATGGGATTAGGCAATGAATGGTTCGACATGGATGATGCTCAGTTCTTGGAGAATGCTGAAATTAACTCAAACTAACTAAAGCCACAAACTTGGATTATCTCATGTACATAGTAGGGCCCTTTTGCTACTCACTAATATCATAACCATTGTTTTTTTTTTAATCGAAGGGAAATATTTAAGTTCCAAACAAAAGTCTCTAGCCAAGATTAGCAAAAGCTTCAACAGGTTCATTCCCCTCCGGGTGTACATGCCTCAGCCCTTGTTGGTCGTCGAGAGCAACCATCCGTAATCATTCATAAGAATATTACATTGATTAGAAGCATCATTAATAATCGAAATAACAATATGTTCATCAGTTTCAATCACCAATTAAACTGTTTAGCTGATTCCCCTCCGGGCGATGGATTTTCTGGTAGAATTGTTTCGCAATTTACTGGAGCATGCAGATTGGACCATGTCTCAAGCTTGCACCGAGTCCTACAGCAAGACATTGAAAAAGTTTCATGGATGGCTAGCCAGTTCAAGTTTTACGGTAAACAGAATGTTCCTTCAATTTCCAGGGGTGCCAATTGGATAGTTTGTTGATCATAAACATGAATGTCGAAATTTAACCTTAACATATTGTGCAATAACTGTTGGATAGTTTGTTGATCATAAACATGAACTAAGAGAGTATACTTAATATCTTATGCTGCCTTCTACAGTCCTTGTCAATTGAATATTTTTTCCCTGATGATGTCTTCATCCACAGCTCGCAATGAAGCTTGCACCTGATAGAAAAAAATTTATGGACGTGATAGCGGGCAATGGTGACATTACTGGAGATATTGGGAAGTTTTGCTCAACGTTCTCGCCGCTACTTGAAGAGAACCATAAGTTTTTGGTAAGAATTTACGATTCATGTGTAACTGTATCCCAGCATTATTCAGCCTTAATGTATGTTTAATCAGCTCCAGGATGCTAATAACTGATTAAATTTCTTACTCGCAGGCTAGTGTTGGGCTTGATGATCTTAAAGCTTCCTAAATGTCATCAATATCAAAGTTGACAAATAAAATTCTCTTGATGTTTCTTCACTTAACTGTGATAGCATAGTATCTTAAGATTATACATTTGCCTATGTTGACTTCAGTATAAGATTGTTGGATGCATGGTAACATCAAACTCATTCGATGACAAATTTTAGTTTAATGGAATAAATTAAAATGATTCATTACACTACTTATACTTCTTATCTAGTATGAAATACTGGATATATAATGGTTACGATTGCTTAATCAAATACCGGAAAATTTCAAAGCTCGAAAGCTCTACCGTTGCTTCAAAGCTATAACGTTTCTTCAACACTGTATTAACGGCTGGTTCATTTTTCTGAAGTGTTAGCATTGTATTGACAATTATTTTCATTCTAGTTTGATTTTTTTGCCAAAAGGATAAATTATACGGAATACTTTTTACTTTTTTATATGAACGGGCAATCTTAACTTTCCCTAAAAATTAAAAGAATTGATTGAATTAATATGATACTGTTATACAGCAACTTTGAGTATATTTGTAGCAAAGTTGTGAAAGAACTTGTATTTCTCATATACAAAAATATTGATCCTTATTTGTATGCTTTATATGGAAGAGAAAAAAAATGAGTTTTTGTTGACTATATGATATAATATGTCTCCTATATTTTAGAGGGACGTATGATAGTAACGGCTAATAAGCAATAGAAACGCATTACCATTGAATTAATGAAAGGCTTCCTATTACATCATTTTTGGTTTGTTTTTGTGAGTGCTTAACCTCTTCTCTCACCATTGACATGTTCACATAGAAGAAGAGGCAAAAACAAAACAAAGCTTGGAGGTTTACCTTCTCTCCCTTGCTTGTTTTCTTTTTGGATTTCTTCTATAATATGTCCATCTCTCTCTAAACAACATCTCTAGAGAGTGATATAGGAGACCAGGGATAAGAGTCCTTCAGGTGATGAAATCTACATTGAATGGCTTCTTGAATCTATGACATTGGATGCATTGGCTTCTTCTAAAGGAAGGTTTGTATTTGTACTCCATGTTTTGATTATGACGACAAAGAAATGGAATCAGGGAGGGGCCTGAGACGAATGATTCTTGAAAAATCATTAAATTAGAATTTTTATAAACGTTTTTTGCTCTGCCCCCAAAATATTAATTTTCTAATTCATAATTCCATTCACATCATTTATAAACATCCTCTTTGGAACGAGGTAACACAATTCACTTTATCTCGCGCCAAGGAAAAACACCTGGTTCCACCATTTTCGACAAGCAATATATTTGTTTTGTGTTAATTCATTCTCTTTTTACTTTGTTAAATGTCCAGATAGAATCGTCAAGTTGAAGATTCTATTTTAGCAACGAAGCTTGTGCAATTTGGATAGCAAAATAGGATCCTGACTATTTAGATGGGTACAAAGGTGAAAGGCATTTTTAAAGGCTTGAGATACATTTCTCAGATTTTCGGTTAGTCATTCAAATTTCAATATAGAAAGCGCACACAATTCTCGATTGCAACCATTATTTGATACAATAATATGATGAGGTATATAACAAGGAATTTCAATTTTGATTCAGATGAACGTAAAGAACCTGAAATGCAGATTGGCTTACCCACAGATGTAAAGCATGTTGCTCATATAGGTTGGGATGGACCATCGGCTGATTCTCCGAGCTGGGTAAATGCTACTCTATCTGTCTTAAAATACTTGATTGTTTATAATAAAAATATTGTTTCAAACCATTTAATTGTTTAAAATTAATATTTTTCGTCATCTTTATACTGTCCATATAAAGTTTCAAAATTCTTCCTAAAATGTAATGATTAGACTTCATTAATAATGAATAATAATAAAAATATCATAGATCCTTAATGAAGTGCCTTAGTTTTGAACAATCAACTACCTTAACACGTAGAAAGTGATATATGTGAGATTACATTTTCATGAATTTCACGGTTTGGTTTTTACCTCATATTAATCTTTCTTTGGGAGAACCATAATTTATTTAGTGAAGGCAGGCATATATTCCATGATGTGATAACTAAACTATTTTGATTTCTACAGATGAAGGGGTTTGAATCACTAAGTGGAAGTAATCCATCATCGCCAATTAATATTAGAGAGTCGAAACAAAATCTTGCAGTTGAAGCGATTTTTGAAGGTGAGTAACTGGTCAGGGACGAAACTAGGGAGCAAGAGTAGATACATAATCCTGTAAATTTCCTCTATATATGGCCCCCTTAGTAATATTTCATATTTTGGTCCCCTAAATTTTAATCTTGGTTATTGATAAATCATTGTTTTAACTTTTGAGTTATGTTATTTTACTTATTTCCTTATGCATATAGAATCAAAGCGAGGACATCGTAAGTCATTAAATCAAGGTAGTAGAGACCAACCAGACCTACCAAAATCAACAAGACATAATTCTTCAAAAGATAAAGCATCAGAGAGTGACTCTCCAAGAAAACAGAAATCAAGAAATTCAAGACGACATCACTTGAAGGACTCAGACAGTACTAGATTAAGCCGAGATGGAAGTATGGGGACTATTGATTCCCCCTCAAATGACCTTCCGGATGTTCCCAAGAAGTCCCGAAGAAAGAAATCGAAGGACCCTAACTCGACTCATCGATCATCAAGATCTAGAGGTAGAGGCTCCGGTTCAGGATCCGGCTCAAGTTTTGCTTCTTGTACTTCTGACCTTGAATCATCTGTTAAATCAACATGTAGCAACAAAGAAGGCAGGGAATGTAATGAAGTTTGTTGATACAGATTATTGAAGTCTTAAGGATTAGTTTTTCTTGCTAGCTAGAGAGTAGACCGAATCTTCTGTACGGACTTCCTTGTACCAACGTCTGACAAACAAATTATATGCCGCAAATGTTAATTTTAATATTCACGACCCAAAGTATAGAGGTCACACTACATCAATTATTTATAACATTTTGACACTAAAATGGATACAGTTATCCTATGACAAAGAAATTTGTTACAATACTAGAACAATTTTTAACTATGGTGTCAATTACTCTACGTCAGTGTTCCAACTCATGTTGCTCTCTTTCAAACTAATATGCAATGTCTTCATAAGCAAAACACCAAAAAACATTGATTCATCATGTTATGTCTCACGTTAAATATGAAATCATACAAAAATGGTTTATAAGCTACTTATATGATTGCCATTTCCTTTTAGGGTATAATATAATGAAGTTTTAACAATAGTAACTTTTATGAAAAAACCTATTGTTTACATAATCTCATCATATCAAAGTCAACCGTGGACTCAAGGTCTATGATTAAATGGATGCATAAATATATAAAATCTTAATACATACAAGTATTTAGCCGGATAACATGTTTCCTCCTTATTAATCATGCCCGAATCGATTGACAATTATGCTAAATACCAGCTGAACTATATATATTGTTTGATGTTTAATGAAATAAATTATACATCCCTTATATATCAGTTTTATACTCCGTATATATTTTAGTAATATTGATATTTTATCATACTCTCATGTCAATTTCAACTATGAGGTTTTTACTATTAAATTAAAAGTTTAATTTTGAATCCAAGTCAATTTTATAAATATGTCAAATAAAATTGGATCGAATATTTAGTTAAATATGTCAAATAATGTTATTATTGATGTGTCACTAATTATGTATTTATGACTTATGAGACACGTGATCTGATCTATAATAAATTTCATGTGTATGGGTTGAGTCTAGAGGGTGTCACTGGAGAGTTTAGAAAAGATCGAGAAGGCGGCGCTTCCCCTCAACTCTATTAAATTTTGAGTAAATCTTATTTATTATAAATTATTTTACACATATATAATAACTGATTTTCTCAGTCAATCAATAATAAAAAAACCATTTAAACAAGTTCAATACTTTGATTCCCTAATTTTGGTTCAAGATTCCAAGGAATTGGACCCGATGGAATCCAAATCCAATTTAATAGCTTGATTACAAAGCAAGCTTGAAAGCAAAAAAAAGGAAGAATCCATTTGTTCCTTACTTCATATAATACTCCTTTATATTTATATATATATATATACGTATAGCGATGAGATTATTTGTTGGTCTTTATAATTTTGAAACGTTAATTAAGGCGGGGAATCTCTAATAAAGTCGGGCATTAAATAGTTATCCGGGAATAACCAACTATAATAAAACGACGTCGTTTAGAGCATGGCAGCTATGGCCGGACTTTACAGAAGAGTCCTCCCTTCTCCTCCTGCTATTGACTTCTCCTCTACTGAGGGAAAGGTCTCTCTCTCTCTCTCGTTAGGGTTTTTGCATCTCATTTTCAATTATTATTAATTAGCGATGAGGCGAGTTTCGAGACCAGATTAACTCTCATTTTCAATTATTATTATTTCACGTATTGTTGTTGTTGTTATTATTGTTATTAGTCACTACATGGCTAAAGATTGTCTACTTTGATTTGTTATGGTTAAAGATTTAGCAAATTTGACTATCTTCATTGGCAACCAAAAAAATGTTGATTTGAAATCAAAATTATTAAGTTTATAGTAAATTGTGTTGAAAATATTATGTTTGAAATTTATTTGATGTCACAATTTGAAAAGTCAACTAATCAAAATTCAAAATGTAACGATTTTTTAGGGATGGAGGGAGTATTCGTATTGTTGTTGCTGATTTTGGCTGAATTTTGATTGTATTTTTTGAGGTTTGTGTGATTGTCCAGATATATAGCATCATTATTATATATCGTACTCCCTCTCGATTAAATTTGATTTTGATTGACGTTTACAGTTTTAGAAGTGAAGATTGCCAATAGTTACTTTCTTTATTCCTTGTTCTTACAGATATCATATTCATATCATTGGAATCGTTTTTAAATATATTTTTAAATATTATTTTCTTGTAAGTTATCCATGTTAAAACAAAACGTTAAGTCATTTAAATTGAATTTGAGGTGTATAAGTTTGTGGAAGGTAGGGTGTGAGACCATGAGTAATAGCTGCAAATTGTTGAGGTAATTTTATAGCGATTGTTGGCAAATGTATTATGAGGCATTGATGTTTGTGCGTGTTTGAAACTGCAGCAACTTTTTGCGGAGGCCTTGATGAATGGGACGATGCAGGGGTTTTTCAAATTGATCTCATATTTTCAAACACAATCGGAACCTGCATACTGTGGCTTGGCTAGCCTTTCCATGGTTTTGAATGCTCTTGCTATTGATCCTGGTAGAAAATGGAAAGGTAGCATGTGTCCCGTTAATTTGAATAGTCACTTATGTGATATGCATTTTACGAGTAAATTGATTCCCATTTACCATAATATACTCTTCATACAGAAATATAACGGAAGTTGAATATCATTCAAGGATAATTCATATCATATTATAACTCAGTTGCTTGTGATGTCCTCTGCTAATGAGTTAGCCATATCATTGTTTGAACGATTATATATGTACTGAATCATGAACGAATTATCTGGTTTTGAATTTGATAAGAATGTCATAGTAGCTCATTGAATTTGTAATTTGTGAGTTGTACATGAAAGGAGGAATTGGAAAGTAGCCAGACAAATCACAATCAAACTGGCTTCATATGGTGAAGGGTTTTTTCTGAAGCAATTGAAACTAATTTTTGAAGCCAAAATGAGATTTGATTTACTCTATTTTAATACTCCCTCCATTTCAAATTAATTGACATTTTGGGATTGCGTGTCAAGGCTTTGACCACAAATTACTTTTTATTCACTAATCTGAAAAATATAAAATTGATATCATTGAATTTATTTTTAAAAATATTTTCATAATAATATTTTTTTGTAATTTTTCATAATGCACATAAAAGGTAATTGATGATTAAAGTTGTATCTCGAAAAATGAGAAAGTTAATTAATTTGAAATGGAGGTAGTATTGAGGAACTCAATATATGGATTTGTCAGTAACTTTGTTTAATCTCCTAATTGTTGGGATTACTTAATTTGAGCTTTTATGTAACTATTTAAGTATATTTTATTATACGATTGAAGTTTTTGTTGTTCTAATGGGTTCCAAGGAAGTTTGCAATTCAGTTCATGATTTTTGCACAGAACATGCTAACTAAAGGTGGCCTGGAAGAAGCAATTATCAGTGGGAAATTCCTTGTATACCAAGGAAGTTTGCAATTCAGTTCATGGTTTTTGCACAGAATATGCTAACTAAAGGTGGCCTGGAAGAAGCAATTATCAGTGGGAAATTCTTTGTATACCACATATTAATAAGATTGCAACACCTTTCATCATTTTAGCTCGTCGTATTCTAGTAAACTTTCTGTTCAAACATTCACAGATTATCTATGATGAACTGACATAACTATTGTGTACAGGTCCATGGAGATGGTTTGATGAATCTATGTTGGACTGCTGTGAGCCTTTAGAAAAGGTTAAGGAGACAGGAATTTCATTCGGGAAGGTTATATGTTTAGCTCATTGTGCTGGAGCAAAAGTTAAAGCCTTTCGCACAAACCAGAGTTCTGTTGATGATTTTCGTAAGCATGTAATGGCATGCTCACGTTCTGATGATTGTCACCTGATCTCATCATACCATAGAGGAGTTTTCAAACAGGTGGATGTTACTCTCTTTAAAATGTCATATGATTACATCCTTTGTTCTCTACCACAATACATGATGGATGTGACAATTAGAAATGATAGAAACATGTGAATGCTCGGATTTGGCTTTCACGCATATTCAATGGCACTTGAAGTAATTGTTAGTTAGCTGAGATGATGCAACCCTGCATCACTATTTCCCTTTCTTTTCTGTCTTGGTTCAATTTGTTATTGTTATCACTCTATTGTCTCTCTTGGTATGTTTCTACTTATAAAATAACTATGTCCCGAACAAGCTGCCTTATTTTCTTTCAAGTAAGAATTTGGCTTTGATCTGATCCTTGAGATGTTAGATACTTGAGATGTTCCCTTTATTGTAGGCTATGATGTTACTCTATCTGGACTGTTTTGATTTTTCTGGTTCATGTGATTCAAGACAGTAAACTTTTTTTACTGTGACAGACTGGATCTGGCCATTTTTCACCTATTGGAGGTTATCATGCCGGGAAAGACATGGCACTTATATTAGATGTGGCAAGATTTAAATATCCTCCTCATTGGGTCCCACTTGAACTCCTTTGGGAAGCTATGGGTACAATAGATCAAGAAACTGGATTACATAGAGGGTATGTGAATACTGTTGACGGACCAATTATACAGTGTGTTTCTTTGAATTCTGGACATATAATGTAGATTCAGTTCCTTTTGTTTCACTAAGACATGCATGAGGCTCTAGTGACACAAAATCTGTTCCTGTTCAGTTAGTTCATCAAGTCTTGTAGCAGACTTAGTAATTCAAGCGACTACATGTTTATACTTCAGCGGTTTATGATTAGGTGATTGTGCACATGCAGTTACAAAAAATGCAAGTTGTCTTATGTGATCACCCTTGGAATTGTTAACTTCTTTTTGCATTACCTTGACAAATCCTTCACACGTTTTCCTAAAACATGTGGAAATCCCTGTTATTTGAAGCAGTCTTGTTTTAATTGAATATGAGATCACATCTCCAGTTTGCATTTGTAATTATCAGTTGTTTAGGATGTTTGGAAACTTTTCTAGGAAAATTGATGCAGCTTATTAGATACCTTCCTGCATAAGTAGCTTTTGACCTAAGATTAGGTATTTACCCTCTATATACTCCTCTGCCTAGAATCCTTGTCACAAAATTATGTGTTGAATCACTTTTAATATCGGGAGTTGAATCAACTAGCCTGACATTAATTGTTTTAAACTTTGAATCAACATTAGGGGTAGGCACGCTCAGTAAGGTTCCATTACGAAGTCCGGAGATAGTTGAATGATCAAATGAGCATGTTACGCATGGGTTCCTTTATGAAAATAATCTGATGGTTGAATAGTAGATTGCATGCAGTTAATACTCCATGTCTATCCTTTTCATGTCTACAGTTATGATTTGTCATCTGCAATGGCTCTTAATAAGGAATGCAGTTCATTTCCATGTGCAATGTTTTTATGTTTTTAATGGAGTTCAAAATTTCAGGTTCATGCTTGTATCTAGGCTTCATAGAGCTCCTGCCTTGCTTTATACGCTGGTAAGATTCTTGAGAGTTTTGATCAAATACAATGCTACGTTATTTCGTTTTTCCCCAATTGTAGTCCTATATGAGTACACTTGGAAAACATCGGTAAAATGTAGCCTTAGTATACTGTAATGAAATTACATGCTTATTCCCTTTTGGTTTACTATGTGTTAGTGGGTTCGGGTTGGATTATCTAATACACCTGTAATACCCAACTCTTTACAAGTGACATATTGTAAGTGAAACAGGATCTTCTTGGTTCAATTACCCGCTAATCTTGTACTCCGTACTAAATTAGGAACTCAAGAGGACTCTGTTCTCTACTAACTTGGCATCACAATAAAAACATTTATTAATTGAATGACCAGTATTCTGATTGATACGTATAGGTTAGGTATTGTATTTCATTTAGATTTGAATCCAAATAGGTATGTGCTGAGATCTGAGGCCATGTGCCCACATGATAATTTTCCAGGGGTATTTTCAAAATTTTATACCCCCCAAAATCCATCCCCTTCCCCGCATTTAACAAAAATGTAAAATGCATGACCAAAAAAGATCATTTCACTGGCGATCAAATGAGATATTTTGAAACATTAGTGGCCAAATGTTGAAAAAAGGAAAACATGAATGATCGAACCTGCTTTGCCCATTTTTCATTTATTTGAAAGTTTTTTGAGTGGCCTCCTCAGTTTCAAAATAAATAATTGTTTAGATGAAAAGTGTTTTATTAAGGGATTGTGAAAAGTTACATTGGGATTGTAAAAAGCTACATTAGAAATGTAAAATGCTACGTTAGGTGTAAAATATATATTAAAATTTAATGAAGCAATCAACTGTTAGGTTGTAAGCATGAGAGCTGGACCAGTGTGGCAAAGTTCTTGTTGGATGACATTCCAGTATTATTAAGATCAGATAGTGTGGAAGGTTCAAAAGACGTTTTCTCCATTATTTCCATGTCTCTTCCATCCAACTTTGAAGAATTTATAAAGTGGGTAGCTGAAGTTCGGAGATCTGAGGATGGTGATAAAAGTTTGAGCTCTGAAGAGCAAGGAAGGGTGGCCATCAAGGTACTATCATTCTATGGCTTGGGAAAAAAGTTATTGCAGATCATATCTGTCAAACTTTTTATAACACTTTTATGTTTTTTTAATTTGTCTACTATTCTGTAGGAGGAGGTGTTGAAACAAGTGCAAGAGACTGGCCTTTATAAGTATGTAACTGCTGCTCTTTCTTCTGAAAATTGCGTCTGCTGCAACAAATTTCCTGCAAATGGTATCGATTGTTTGCCAACTATTGCATTTACTGTCTGTTGCCAAGGGGCAGGCTTCTTGTCTGGTAAATCTGGCGTGTCAAATAGATATACTTGTCAAGGGACTGGCGTCCGATGTTATAGATCCAATGGCGGCAAGCCAGTCACCGTAGTTTCAGGTATAGTGGTCAATGAAAGTGGAAAAGACAGTGTAGATATGCTTGTTCCTTCATCACAATCAAACCTTAGCTGCTGCTCAAGTAGTTCCACTGTGATGCATCCTTCTAGTACTGATGTTCTGACAGTAATGTTGTTGGCACTGCCGCCTCAAACGTGGTCAGCTATTAAAGACGAGAAGGTTATGCATGAAATATCCGATCTTGTTGAAGCAAATAACCTTCCTAATACGCTTCAAGAAGAGGTATTTTACAATTTATTCTAGTACTCATATTTTCAACCTGACAATTTACGTGAATTTGATACTGTGCTAAGGTGTGGGCCAAGTATTTTTTTTTTCTTAATACAACTTTTGGTACAATTATGTTTAGGTCAAGACTTTGAAACGGTATCTTATGACCAAGAGTCTATTATGAGTATTATTATGACTTCAAATAATTATTGTGAATAAAACTATCCTGAGATAAAGGGTGTTTGGGTTAGCTTCTTTTAGGAGCTTATAAATTAAGCCTGAAAAGGATCTCATCCTTGGAGCTTTTATTTTTCTTATACAAGCCTTAGCCACCCAGCTCACCCTCAGACTTGAAACAAATAGTGATACTTTTTTCAAATGTATACTTGCTGTGTCCATTGAATGTAAAATGCATGGTTTACATATGCTTATGCTATGGTCTATGGGTTTAAAATTTGTGGCACCATGAATTGTTGTTCAGAACTGTATGGTTTACTGTGGCAGGTTCTACACTTAAGAGGCCAACTCCTACTTCTAAAGAGATGCAAGGATAATAAGGTAGAAGAAGATCTGGAACCTCCTCCTTTCTAGCTACTTCACGGAATAAATTTATCTTCCGTGTATGCTTTACTTGATTCTTCTTTCCTCAATGCTGAGTAAAGCAAGGAATGCCAATTATTTATGGACATTTTAAGAACTGAATGCATGAGAACCTTGTAGGATGCTACAACAGTACAACATATTATTTTCTCTTGTATTCAGCAGAGAAACTGTTCACCAAAGATTTCGAGCTGTCAGGAATCACACAGCGATAACTTGTTTGGACAACTTTGTTCTGGTGAGCCGGCCAAGGATTATCGCAGCAAATGTCCACTGGCCTTTGCAAGGTTATGATGTACATCTACATTTTAAACATGATGTTTGCTTGAGATGTATCATTCTAAAACATTAAACTCGATTCTTATAATTCTGGCTCACACAGTATTACATACTGTCGCAAATATTGTCGCGTTTGATTTTAATGAGTTGATTTTTACGATTTGAGCTAAAATAAGCTTTTTAATGTGTTATATATTTGTTCGACCAGGCAATAATAGAGTAAGATACTTCGATACCATTATGATATTCTTCTTCTTCTTTCCAATCTTTACTTCTTATATAATTATAGACATAATTTCCACAATAGATTTATTTCCTAGTTAGGTTACTAATATTTTTCCCAACCCTGGTACAATAAAAGCTTGAACCTAATTAATTACTATTTGATATTCTGTGCAAAGAAATTGAAGCTCAGAAATGTTTCGTATATGAAAGATGAACTTGCTCACCCCAATTATAACATGTTAATGTTTTTTAATATTAACAAAATTATTTGAAAGATAGTATTAATATAAAGGTGAATTGGATTTTTTGAGAAATTAGTAAAACTAGACATGAGCATAGCATTCAAGTAATTAATCAAGTAGCCATATGTTGAACTATAGAAGGCCATAATTAAGTATAAACTTCAAGCAAGAAAGTTCATTTGCAATTTAAAATATATACTAGCTAGGCCAATAAAAAGTTGAAAGTGGCTGCATGATGCATTTGAAGAAAATAAGGCATCATTAATAAGATATACTCCACCTTTTTACCCCCTCCATTTCCATTTCAAAATGATTCTCATATTTTAAAATTTTATAGTTTTTATTTTTTAATTTTGAATTCAAATGTATTTATATATGGTATAATATTTATTTGGTGAAAACCCATCAAATGATATTCAATATGCTAATTATTTTTATTTAATCAAAATTATAAAAAAAAAGTCAACTAATATTATTCTCCACATACCATTTTCTAAGGATACTTTACTTTGCATAAAATTTTAGTTCACAACTATTTTTTACCTCCATTATATAACTTAAAATTTTAGTTCACAATTATTTTTTACCTCCATTATATAAATTAAACAGAATCAATTTTGAAATTGTAAAAAAAAAAGGATAAGTACCCTTAAAAAATGATATAAAGGGAATACAAAGTTTGTCTCTACTTTGATCAATTAGAAATTAAACATCGAAAGGAATAAGATGATATGCTCGTAACTAATGTTGTGAATTGACCGATCAATTCGATACTTGACTCAACAAACCCTCCAAAAATTTAATAAATCGGATTCGAATATAACTTTTTGTACTTATATTCAATCGAGTATACATTGAACCTGTTGGTCTGAACACCAAAAAAAAATAGATAATGTACATTTTTTTAAAAACTTATATATTTATTTGGTAATTTATCACTAACGAGTAACCCAATATACATTAGGTACTCATCCCAAAATACTCTCCTCGAAACTTGTCCGAAAGTTAATCAAGTAGCATCTTTTGCTCGATACCCAAATAATGAATAATTACCCTACTCGATAATATATATACCAACGGGATATGCCATACTCTCTCTAACTCGACTTAACAGCATACGGTCGTAATATTTGATCAACACACAACAAATTACACATAAAATAAAACATACTGGAGTATAATCTTTCACAACAATAATGTTGCAGGAAATTAAGATGTTATACTCTCTTTTAAATGCCATACTGACATACAGAAAGCATGCAAAGAGAAGCTCATTTCTTTATATACAAAACGAAAATTAAAAAGCAATGACAATTTCCTAGTAGCGAATTCCTTGTGTGCAAGTTAGAGAGATAACGTGTCCAATCATAGGCCTCCACGTGTTTAATTACACCTCCCACATTTTATCCTAGCTGTAAGAACCGATCCAGTTGGGTCGGGTTAACAATCCCGGGTATGTGGGCCCCCTCGCTTTTTAATATCTCCGTTACTTCTTTATACCTAACGTATTTGTCATCCACCTCGATTATCTTCCTCTTCTGCTTTTGCTTGACTCGGCTCGATCCACCTACGGGTATGGCTTCGGCTCGAGCTGGGTCCCAAGTCTGACCAAAGAGCGTCCCTTTAGATAAAAACTCATGAGCTAAATACCCAGCTAAGAGGTGGTTATGAAACCGGTTTAGAGACTCGGCAGGAGAAAGAGGGGGAGGGTGTTTATGGTGTTGGCTCGGCTTGGCTAATTTTTTTGTAGTTAACGGTAACGGTTTTGAAACGTTAAAAATGGAGTCTATTTCTTTACGCTTATTATTATTATTATGAAGTGACGAGGTTTGCATCCATTTTTCACGTCGAGAGTGGTTAATCATTTGTGCACTCATGGCTTTATTCACGCATGCCACGTTGACTCCACATGCACCAAAATTATGAAATTACTAAATTGCCCTTGAATCTACTTTTTGTGTAGGATATTATTGTTTGGAAAGTGGGTGGAATTTTAAAATCTTTACTGGATAAGGAAAAGATTAGTATTAATGACCTCAACATGAAATTTCACAGATGGTAAAATTTGAAAGCCAAAATCTGGGATTTTTATAACAATTGTAATCAATTTGGCAAAACTCAGAGGAGATTAGGAGGGAGAGATGTTGGATGAGAGGACAGAAATGAGAAAAAGAGAGCAGTTGAAGAGAAGTGAGGAATGGTTTGGGGAAAATGTAGAGAGGATTTGGTGAATATATAGGAGAGGGGATAATTATAGGGCCCTAAAGTTGTGAGTAATTACGAGGGGTAGGATTGGGAATATGATAAAATAAACAAGAAGTTCCATCAAATCAAATCATAAATGTAACTTATAGTAAGTTTTCTTAATTTGGACAAATCTAGGTTATCGGATTCATGAAATAAAGAAAGTGGATAGAATTATGTTCCATTAGCTAAGATATGCAATTTTTTCGTACAGTTTTGTTTTGATTTTGTAAAAAGTGTGAAATGCATTATATAGGCTTTTCGAGGTTCTACTGTCGCGGAATTACGAAGGTGAATCTGGGATGTCTCAGTCGGGGGGGACGAGGAAACCGGCTTTCTGGCAAACTGATACGAGGTCTGCTGGCATTGACTCGAATCGCATGAAGAGTACAGGATGCTAGCATTTACAGCAGCACTCTGCTTCGTTTAACCGTTGAACTATGACCCGAGTTTTGTTTTTGATTTTGTGATTAGTGCGTGGATAATAATCCAAGTTGAAATTAGTTTAGCTAATACGGATTAAATCGGGCTGGATTATAAATGACCATTAATAGTTACGGAGTAATACCAACTTTTTGGTATGAGCGTGTAAAGTCACATTATCCTTCCCTTGTATGCAAAGAATTTGATTAGACAAATACTTTTTTTTTCCTCTAACGATAGAATTTACCTCATTATACGGCTATCAAACAATAACTAAATTAAAGAAGCTGGCAAATGGGAATAAAACTCGAAGAAATAGGCACATGCTTACTGCATGAACCATAGTCTTAGCACAGGGATGTGCATGAGCTTGTAACTCTTTGGAAATCCACGAAGTGGAGTCTTTGGAAAATTTGTTGGCGGCGCTGAATGTCACTGCGTAGTGAGTCTGTGGCAGAAACCGGCACACAGAAGAGTGCATATAGTAGGTGCAGGCGAGAAGTAGCCTTAATATCTTTCTCTGTACTGAAAGTCCCACATAGTGGGTGCTTGAGATATGTATAATATACTCCTACGTCGGGTGTTTGAGAACTCTTGGATAGAGGTTCGAGATCGAGATGCAAGTGAGCCCGTTGAAATTGCACCGGATACTCGAGCATACTTTAATGAGCCACAAATTCAACGTTATTTAATTTCATTCTATAGGGAAATGAGTGTACTTTAGAAGCGTCTGCATCATCACAAAAAATTAAAATAACTCAGGATGAAATCATTAAAAATAAAAAATAAAATTATTTTTTCGGTTCATAAAATAGGTTATCCCCTTATAAAATTATACAAATACGCCTTACATTACACTAAAATTTATCTTCTCACTTATTATTTTTCAATAACTTGAATTGAATAATAGGAAGGCTATTAAAATGCATAAAATCGGCTCTAAAAATAAATAATTGATTTAGTACATTTTAGAGAGAAACACATAATTAGTGATGTACATGCTCGCCAAGGAATAGTGGATAGGACACGACCGGTTCGTGAGTTTTTAATTTTAATGGTTTTAATTTTCTTTACACTCAACTATATATGTTGAATAATATTTGGTGAAATATATCGATGTAAGATAAATGAATGTGGATCTAAATGACATGTTATATTAGTTGGTAAAAATAGACAATTTTTTGTAATTAATAAGCAGGTCGAGTTTTGTACAATACATTTAGTAATAAAATAACTTGTTTTCATCATAACTTATAACGTGTATAGTTGTAGTCACCAGGAATAATACTGTAGTAAGGTTATTGACATGTTTCTATTCAAAATAAAGCAATAAGCCCCAATATTATATGTAGTTTTTTTTTTTGAGATTTTGACATGTTCTTGAATTATGGCCATAATAATAAGCACATTTTTTTTCTCACACATGCCATGGTACGATACATGTTCGTTATACGGCATAAATGCATAACCAAATTAATCAATATACTGGTTCATATTCAACAACTCTATCTAGCACAATTTTATAAGCCTCTGTACATATGACTTTATCTTGGGTTTGAAAGAGTTTCTATTTATTTTAATTCAACAAATTTAGGTGGATGCATCATGGTTTATGAAACCAAGTTAGGTGTTTTAATATTCACGTGTAATATATCTTGCTTTAAGTATAATAATCTGAAACGAAAAGATAAGAACCTCCAATGAAATAGATTATAGTAAATTAGCAATAGAATTTTAATGAGTATTATTTGTATTACTACGTGGAAATAACTCATGAGTTGTGAGCTATCTCGCAGACCAAAAATTAGCAATATCAGTACCCTTGGCTAATGAGAGTATTTTTTGGTAAATACGTAGTAACACCAGTAGATGGTAACACCAGTAACAATGTATTGTATTGAGCTATTTACCCTCATGGTAAAATCCTAACTTTTTAAACTTTCAACTTTTATAAACTTGTGTCTAACTCGTGCCAATAACGAGTGTCAAAAATTATAATAACGGGATTGAAGAAGTTGAAAAACATACGCCCACCATACTTCTCTAGTTCACATTCAAGCTTTCACGTTTCACAATAAATTTACCAAATCAACATAGTTATTACGCTCGCACCACCAAATGATAAGGTATTTTACTTTTATTAAAACGTTAGCCAATAGCACAACTTGGTCACGTTGATAAGACTATACATCATCATTACAATCAATCTAATTACCCAACATTATATGCCACCATCAACCAATCAACTCCTAATTAAGCAAATTCCACAATTTTAGCCAGATTAGAACTCTAATAGTTACTCCAATACTCTTTGTAACGTGACCCCTATCGCAATTAATCGAGTGTGTATTGAGTAAATCTCGGATTGATATAATAGCATGTAAATCACACCATACTTATCAATAAAGTGTTGATAGTAGAAATAAAACTCATAATATTACGGTTACAAACTCATCTATTCCGCCAACATGTCATCCTTACGGGTTGGATACTCCAAATACTATTATATGTTGGTATCCTTATGTTATCTTGTTATTGCCATTTTGTGCATTATTCCCTTTGTTGGCATCCTTTTGTTGCACCCCAATTCCCAAACGTCCATAAACCACAAATAAAAAAAATCTTAACCAAGTCTCGAAAATTGCAATTAGGTCCCAGAAATAATATTTTATTCCACAAACCCCACTACTATTTATTACTACTTCCTTTATTCTCTCAGGAAAATAGTATATATAAAAAACTGAGAAATCTTCTCAATTACGATTAAAGTCAAAATCAACATAAAATTCAACGCCATTCAATAAACTGAAAACAATTTATTTAGTCAAAGGGAAAAAAATGTCACAGTTTAAAAATGAAAATTTAAGCGTTGATTAAAGTAAATGAGACAATTATTTTGGGATACTTACGATCGTTACCTATTGACTTTCTTTAAGTTTTCTAGCTTTAAAAGGTGATTTTTATTTTATTTTTTGCGGAATTTTGATTACTAAAATCTTTTTTGTAGTATTGTTTTTTATTAAAGGTTTATGTGTGCTTATTTAGTAGTTTTTTAGTGCAATTTAGTTGTGTTTTTTTTTTGTATTGATTTTTTGGTTTATTATTTTGATTAAACTAAACTAAGCCTTATCTATGTTATTTGTGAATTTTGATTAGAAGTTTGAATTATTTTGATGTTTAATCGGGGTTTAAAGTATTGATTGTGGTTTATTGAGTGATAATGTGGGATTTGTTTGAATAATTTTGCAATTTTTGTATAGTCTATTAATACGAAAATTAGTCAGAGTTCATCTATAATGATGTTTATACTTTTTTGTATGCATTGAATTATTCTAGTAGAATTTCATTTGTTGAAGGAAAATTCTGGTTATTTATTGATATGGATGTTAAAGACTGTGATTTGGAATTTTTTTTATATGAAGAAATAGTATATATTGGATGTTTTTTTTATGGTAATCGCGTTGATAGACGGTGATTAGAATTTATGTGGCGATTAATTTTCGTTTGGTGTTTTGTTGATTGTTAAGGGGTGAGAGTGGAGTGAAAAAAGAATGAGGAATGAGGATCGGATGCCAAAGAGAAGAAGGGATCGTCTTCGTGTGAAGTTACAGAAGGTGATGAACGGCCTTCTCTCAGGAGAGAAATCGAGAACTGTTAAAATGGATGCTTCGTCTGAATCTCTTGCAACGAAGGACTTCATCTCAAGTGGGCATACGTCTCAAGCTGGAGATATTGAGCTCATGGTGGATACTGGCAACATAGAAGAAGCTGAATCTTCTCTGCGCGACAGAGGTTCTCTTAATTATGAGGTTCATACCTTCAACGATTATGTGTTCATGCTCTAGTTTGAATGTTATATCTATTTCTCCAATTTTGTATTGAGAATTTCAGATGTGCCTATATCCGTTACTTCTTTATATCTATATCTAAGGAATGCGTTATATTATTAATAAGATCATGTGGATTGTGGTTTTGGTCAGTTTTTAATTGTATGGAAATCCTTGTATCGAGGGAGGTAAAATTTTGAGGTCGAAATTCTGAAGGAATAATTATTAAAGATGTGGTATTATTTCCAGGAAGCAAGGGCATTGTTAGGAAGATATGAATACCAAAAAGGAAACATTGAAGCTGCACTTCATGTGTTTGAAGGTATTGATATTGCTGCAATAACGCCAAAGATGAAAATCACGCTGGCAAAAAGAGGGGTACCACTAAAAAGGCGTTCGCGTGATTATGTTGCAACTCCTATGTCCATACATGCTGTTGCTTTGCTCCTAGAAGCAATATATCTGAAATCAAAATCATTACAGGCCCTTGGGAGGTATAAAGGTAACTGTCATGCCAATTATAATATGGTAATTTCCATCATTCGAGTAGACCAACACCTTATTTTATTGGACCCTCAAAACTTCCAACCTCTAAACTACGCGTTACCTTGGTTTTCGATACTCCTGTATATCTGTAAGTTTTTTAGATAGTGTGATCGTCAGTGTTTATTGCAACTGAATTTCAACTGCTTATGCTTATGCTGTTACTTTTTTATCTTTGAAACAAGATCATTGCACTTTGGAAATATAGATCATGAAAATATGGTTGCATAACTGTGGCAGTTTGAGGGTTACTTTGATAAGTGGAGGAGTGAAAGGCCATCAAAGCATTATGTGCTAAATTCCCACCATCACATGTTTCAGAGTCCCTTATATGTGTAAAAATAATGATGCCAATACTAGGTAAAGGATAAATTTGCAATGAACTAATGCTCCCATCTGCTAATGCATGCCCCTAACCATTTTCCAGAAGCTGCTCAATCATGCACAGTTATACTGGATATTCTCGAATCTTCATTACCAGCAGGGTTGCCTGAAAACTTTGGTGATGACAGTAAATTGCAGGGGACTCTAAATAAGGCCGTTGAGCTACTTCCAGAATTGTGGAAATTGGCCGAGTCTCCTCGTGAAACAACATTGTCTTATCGACGAGCTCTGCTCCATCGTTGGAATCTTGATCCACAATCTATTGCACGGATTCAGAAAGATTTTGGGATTTTCCTCTTGTACAGTGGAAGTGATATAAATCCTCCTACACTTTTATCTCAACTGGAGAGTTCTTATGTGCCCAGGAATAACATTGAAGAAGCTATCCTGATCTTTATGATTCTGGTGAAAAAAGTTTCTTTGAGGAAAATTGAGTGGGATCCATCCATTTTGGATCACCTTACATTTGCATTATCGATATCTGGTGGGTTAAGGGAGTTAGCTAGACAAGTAGAAGGATTGTTTCCCAAGGCTATTGACCGGAGAGATATGTACCACATGTTAGCTCTTTGTTATCATGCAGAAGGAGATAATCCGTCTGCTTTGAACTTGTTGAAGAAATTATTGCACGACTCCGAGGATCATCTACATATTCCAGGGTTACTCTTGGCGTCAAAGATCAGTGGCGAAAGCTTGGAAGATATGGAAGATGGGGCATTTTTTGCTCACAAAGCCATTAAGAATTTTGATGGTAAACATAACTGCATGCTAGGTGTTGCCCATTGTATGCTAGGTGTCTCACTTTCAGCACATGCCAGATCAGTCGTGATGGAATCTGAGAGGGTGAAACTGCAAGATGAGGCACTTCAATCATTGGAATTTGCGGGGAGGATAACAAGAATGGCAGATTCCTATACTCTTTACCATCTCTGTTTAGAAAATGCAGAACAGAGGAAATTGGATGATGCACTTTACTATGCAAAGTGCTTTTTGAAATTGGATGCTAGGTCTAACCTTAAAGGATTTATATTGTTGGCTCGTATATTATCTGCACAGAAGCAGTTTTTTGAAGCTGAAACTATATTAAATGCAGCTTTAGAGCAGACTGGTAAGTGGGATCAGGGAGAATTGTTGCGAAGCAAAGCCAAACTTCAAGTTGCACAGGGTCAAATAAAGAATGCATTAGAAACGTACTCTCGGTTACTAGCTATTTCTCAGCTTCAGAGGAGAAGTGTCCAATCCGGGAAAAGACTTGGGGTATATAACTACATCTCCTTTAGCTTGACTCCATTTTTTTCAGGACTTATCTTCTTTTTTTAGAAGGAAGTTCAATTAACACCAATTAGTTATCCACGGCATCTATATTTGTCGTGGCCTACCGTTATACATTTGTTCTGAATGAAAGAATTCCCTTATCTATTGTCCCTTTACCCTTAACGAGCAATATGGTTCTGGAATTTAGTACTAAAAACTCCTTTTCCCCCTCTTGATATGTCTGTGTTGCTCAGAATCGGAATTTGGAGTTGGAGACATGGCATGATGTTGCGTTCATTCATATAAAGTTGTCTCGGTGGCATGACGTCGAGCAATGCCTCTCCAGATCAGAAGCCATCACTCGTGTTTCTGCCTCTAGATGTTATATTACTGGTACCTCCTTTCTGCACACGCTTTTGATTCCCTTTCCTTCTGTTTATAGTCATTGAGTTCTTGAATTGGTGGTGTTGCTATTAAGTGCTTTAATTTTTTCCCTTAACCATATTCTGCCCTTGTGGATAGGGTAAAATGGTTAATGATGTAGCATCAATTTTCTATGTCTTATACTCCGATGGTTAAAAACATTTTATTTGAAGATATTTCTTGTATACCACTATCAGCTATCAGGGAATATACCCTTATAATTGCTATGTTGGATAAGTCTAATTAGTTGTTGAGATTGGCTGATTGTCATTTTGTTGAAGTAAAATTTTGATGATACTTCAGTTTTCCTTGCTTGCAGCATATAATTCAAATTTTGAAGAAAGAGATTAGAAACTATCTACCATATTAAATATTAATTAAATTAATAAAAAGACTTTATTATGCATCTGATAGCCAAATGACTTTATTCTAGTTATAATAGATATTTTTATTTAAAATGAGAATTTTGACAGTTGAGATTTGATAGGTGATTGATTTAAAACATAGATTTCCGTGTTCGACCACTCATGCCCTTGTCCCTCAATAAAATGTGGGCTAAGAAATATTGTGTTTTGGAGTTGTGAATTCATTGTCCAGCTTTTGCAACCAAAAAATTAGTGTCGTTTTTTTCCCCTCTTAAGAATGGAATCTGTCCTGTCGGACCAATTTCCTAAATGTTCACCTCTACTACTTCAAATTTGCCAAGTAAGCCAACATGTTTGATCTGTTTGTATCGATCAAACAAAAAATTGAAACTGAGCTTTAACAAGTTATCTTGAAGCAAAGTCGGTTGTAGTAAAATGATTGCTTGATTAATAACACTGCCCCAATATTTTCTATTCAGTTTTGTCTTTCTCGCATGTGCAATTATTAATTACAACATGTCAGAAAATTGTTATGGGATGTAATCCAGATAGTCGTGGCAGGTACTCTTCATGAGCATAAGGGCCACAACAAAGAAGCAATTCAAGCTTATGAGGATGCTTTGGCAATTGATCCTACTCACGTACCAAGCTTGGTTGCCTTGGCTATGGTTCTAAGACGGACTGGATCCCAGTCTTCGGTTGTCAAAAGCTTTCTGATGGAGGCGTTGCGGCTAGACAGAATGAATGCTTCTGGTTGGTATAATCTTGGCCTATTGTACAAAGATGAAGGTACCAAAGCATCGGCACTAGAAGCTGTCGACTGTTTCCAAGCCGCAGCATTCCTTGAAGAAACCGAGCCCATTGAGCCCTTCAGATAACAAGTTTTTTCGTCATTGAATGTTGAGGTCTGTTGCGTACATAATACACATGTTATATACAGTATATAAAATGCTAACACGATTTGTTACACTTCATAAGAATTAAGAAATGAATACCAGGTTTGAGCTCCCAGAACTTCAATTATATTTACTTCGTTTATGATTGAATTTGAAAACAAATAACTTTTTGTATTTATTTGTCCACAAATGTTGGCTTTCATTTTCTAAGATTTACATTTTATTATCACTTAAAACCAACTCCTACAGCCATATCCTCTATCTACAGTTACTCAAATCTATGCTTCACCTGATTATATATATTTTAGAAATTTGATCCTGAGTTTTAAAGATTTGAAATAAATTAGAGCATAAAATTGTCACACGAATTCTGACATGCTTATTTTTCTTATTGTTTTTGTTGTCCTTGCATATCAGATCATATTTCCTATTTTATTTCAAAAATACTAACATTTTTCATGTAATTGACTGTATAAAAAGGGAAGATGTTATTGTATGAATGTTTGTGTTACCTCTTTAAGACAAGTTAGGCAGTGAAATTGCAGATCTCTTAGGAATGCAGTTGTGAATGCTCTAAATTTATACGAAACAGTGATTTTTCATTTAGACTAAATCTTGTTAGTCTGGCACCATAATAAATTAAGACTAACAATCAACAAGAAAACATTACAAAATGACTAGCACATACATAAGCAAATTCACATCTTCATAAAGTTCTGTTAACGGTATAAATTAGAAGTATTTGAAAATGTATGAATATCAACTCTGTTCCGCACTTTGCTTCCCGGAAGGAAGATAGCAAACTATGTTCAATGCAAGACATTGTTCTAAAAACCTGCAGACAGATGGATTACATACAGAATTTGAACACTGTAAACGACGAATAAATGAACTATTGCTGAGGAGTCATTTGCTCTGTGGGATTAACAGTTAAGAGTGCGAATTGTTAACCTATCACATTTTACGTCCTCTCGATATCAGTATATCTCCATACGCATCTTCCTGTTCGACTCTTATGATGTCTTTGGTAGCGAGAACTAGATAGGACCAGTAAAATAATTTATTAGAGTTTGATCAGGAACTAGGGGAAAAGGATGGAACACGTTCTTACCACAGGTCTGATAAAAAAGGTGTGCTGCTCTTTTCTTGTTCATTCCAGAAGATAACTGGTTCAATGATTCTAGTCTAGGTGACCCTGGTGTGTCAAAATGAGCCTTCAGCTGCCTGCATGAATAAATCCAGTATGACTGAGATTATCACAACCCAGATATTCAAATGAAATAAACAGTCATTAATAAATCTATAGTCAATTGAAGAAGAGGTACATTCTAATCGACTCAGTTATGTGATCAACAGGCTCATCGAGTACTGGAGGTTTCTGGGTTTGTGTTGGTCCAGTCTCAACCATTAGATCTGTAAAGAGTGAAGAAAAATTTGAATGTCGAGTATGATCATGAAATATCACCAAAGTTCAACTTGCACCTATACATGATGCATGCATCTGTGCGCCTTACTAGTTAATGTCCTACATACCAATCTCAGGTGTCAGTCCATTTTCAGGTAGTCTAGCTAATTTGAAGTTAGGATCTCGATTATGAAATGGACTCTCTTCTGCTACAGGTCCCAGGCTACTTCCACTGTGCATAGATGCAGAGTATCGCTTTCTCTTGCTGCACCCAAAGTGGGAATGTTAATTCTTTGATAGAATAAAGAATGATATCACATACATTTTTTTGGTACTGATATACTCGAGTGACTAACCTCCCTGAATGAACATCTGAGTAATGTGGCTGGAGGTCATTTCCGGAACCAGAGCTGGTGAAATATCTCTTGTTGCTATCTGTCATCAGATGATCAGATTATGAAGAACATCAGAGGACATGCCAAATGGTTTCATATTGTCCAGGTAAACATACCAGAATTTCCAGGCGTGTTCATCAGATTAGCCTTTGATCCATTTATCTCAGTTAGTTGCACGCTAGCATTTCTAAGGTTGGTTTGAAACTCTTGCATGAGTACATCAGCTGGCATCTCACTAATGTTAACGTTTGCTCTCTGCTTCTCAATGGGAACTCCAACTGATGGGGATCCAATTTCACTTAGAAAATCCTCAGCAGGCTTCACAGAAAGTGCTACATCAGACAAAGTACATGTTTATAATGAATAATTGGAGAATAAATCCACTCATTTACATATCCAGGTGGGAAAAAATGAACTCTCTGAGGTGGGGATGATGATGATGGTTCAGGGGGCTGGGGTGGTGATGTCCTGCCTGCACCATATCTGGGAGATTAGGATTCTTATCTGAATATAAACATTCTCAGGCTTGGGCAAGATTTTTACCAGAAGGTGAATCATGTGGTGGCTGAATATTTCTCTGCCACAATTCCAGAAGAGGGGCCGGGTAATAGACTTGTGTGGTACCATTTATGAATAGCCGACCAAATAGAACTGTTGGTGGTAGATCCATGAGACGACTTATATTCATAGTAGACATTGGTTCGAAGTTCTGCCACATATATAACAAGGTTACTACTATGTTCAGAAAACTGAAACAGAAGGAGCAGTGCCCGATACTTATCAAGAATAGATATATTGAACCTTGTGCCCATATATTAGTGTAGCATTGCTATCAACCTACCTTTCTCTTTCTCGGTCTTCCTGTGATGATATCACCAGTATTCTGAAGCCAGGATTGATAAATTTGACCAGGGATTATGGTTTGCTTATAGTCCATTGCTACTGATTGAGGAATTTTTGCTCTCCTCTTAGCAGGGCCCTGTTTCCTTTCACCTAGCAGGTCCTAGAATAACGATAACCAAACAGTAAACTGATTAGATTATATCACATAACCGAATGACCCTCGACATTGCACAACTCAGTCACCTGAATGGCTTCCTTGGCTTCCTCCGATTGCTTATTGGCCACTTCTGCTGGACGCTCTTCAAGAATCTCATCAGCTTCATGAAGTGAACAGGTTCATATTAATTGTTAGTTCACTTAGATTATTGTAATATGAATTTAGACATGTTGATAACAAGACTTCAGTTAAGTATTTACATAAAATCTACCATTCTCTGACAGATCAGTTGGCATTATATGAGCATCATATTTTACCAATTTAAAATTCCTGGTACCAGAAGGCCATACTGTCAAAAGTAGTTATTTTGCACAGTGACCAGTTTTTGTCAAGACAGAAACCATATACTTTCATAGGGCCTAAGTTTGGTTGACTAAGAAAAAAAGTGCAAGTTTGTACGACTAGGAAGTTCCCGATGACAAAAAAGTTGTCCTGCTCTTGCTAATTCACATTAGCTTGTTCACGATAGGCCAAAATTTGTTAACGAGCTTCCTTATTTTCATTTTAAAAGAGGTCATATGCACCATAAACTAAAATATACTTAACATGAGATATATTATTACATTTCTCCTCCTCTCGATGAGCTGGAGATGGAATGAATGTACTTGGCATTTCTGTATGGTCTGGACGAACAGAATCGACCTGCATTTCCTCATCCTCTTGGATATCAAACCTGCATCATTTAGTTAAAATTTGATCTATTGTAAAACAAGAAGAAGCAAAATTTTCAGAATTGTAGGGGACTCTTATTGGTTCTGAAAGCAGCAAAACAGCTTTGGTAATTGGCAAGCATCCACAGCAGTGAATTAGTACCTCTCAAAGCGGTTGTGTAGACCAGTAACTCCCTCATATGACTCAAATCGTTCAAACAAAGTAATATTCGCTGTATCAGCTGTAACGGAAGAGGTTGAATAAGTTTTCACCATAAAAAACAGAATAAGTGTGGATGATAATTGCAAGAAATGAGCATATTTATCATGTTTACTATATTTACAGAATTAATTCAATAGCTACAATGGATAATTATGATTCAACATAGGTACCTTGGTGGCAGTCTGTGGTATGATCTTCCAGGGGATCCCCACTAACATAGAGGTCGTCCAAATTGTCCAGTCTCTAAATATATACAGATTTCATGAAATCAGCTAACCAAAACAAATTTACAAATTATCATCCAAATACTGAAATTGATCGTTTTCTACTCAACTTACACACTCTAAATCTATATATAGTCCATCTTTACTTAACGAGGACAAGTCATCTTCCCACATTGTGCAGAATTATAGGAGTAGCAAAGATTTCAACATAATCCACAACTAACTTCCAATAGTCCACCACCTTCAACATAATTTTCAAACAGATGGTACTGAATGATTATTTCAACACACGCTAATAGAACTAGCATCTCATGAAAAGCTAGTATTATTAATCATCCCTATTGCATTTGTTTTTCAATATATATATAGTTCACATAAACTTAAGTGTGAAGTATTTCATTACAACTTTTACATCATTCTTTTCCATCAACAAGAAGACGAGTTTTATAGCCAGAAAACAAAAACATTGAATTCCTAAACTCCGATAACCTTGAACGTATATGCATAACAGCATAAGTGGATCTTTATAAAATACCATTTCTATGAAAGCTGTCCTCTGGAAGCCCATTGAAGCGTTTGTGTATTGAAGAGATTGCTCAATTTCTCCCGGGTCCTCCTCCTGGTTCTTTGGCAGTGTAATAGATCGACGCCTGGAAATCCAAGAGGTACCAGAAGATTCTCAGAAACATAGCATTAACAGACCATCTATGATCAGGCTCAACTCTATAACTAAATGTTCACAGTTAAATCAGTTAATATGAACTAGCTAAACAATCTACTATACTACCAAATAAACAGCATTAGTAAATTATACGATGGGAAAGAATCGTGGATTTGTATACTCGTTTTTTATTTGAAAATTATCTGGTTATAACAATACGACATAAAACATGTTTTATATTGTACTAACTTGGCTTGCGATTTTCCCCTTGGAAGCAGAGTAGGATCTGAACTATCCTTCACCTTCCAGGCCTCATTGATTTCCACCTTCAAAATTCGAAACATCACAATTCATCACCAAATCAGAACCAAATAATGTACAACTACAAAACATAAATGAAACGTTTAAAATTACTAAAAATCAGCATACTTACCAGAAGACGCGTAACATCATCTGCAATTTGTCGATACAATTTCAAATAGTCAAAACTCAGAAAATTTACAAAATTCTAATCACATTAAATTTAAAATAAAAAAAATGAACTAATTAATTAAAAGAATTCAGATGCATAATTACCTAGGAGAAGTTTAACTTTCCGTTCATAAACTATCACAACGCCTCCTGAGAAGCAAAAACAAGGGATAATCAAATACTTAATCGACTTGGGCTTAATTATTTCTGTTAAATGAATCGAGCCACATTTTAGACAACATTAATTAAAATAATCGAAAACAAACTAAAACGTGAAAAAATATAAGACGTAAAATTGTAGTAAATAATTACCCATTAGAATTCCAGAAAGCCTCAAAGCCATTGGAACTGATGGATTTAGGATCTGTTCACTGCAAAAATTATATACAACAATATATTAGAATTTACTTGTATATAATATGAATTTATTGGAGAAAAACACGAAGAAACGAGAACGATTTTTTACCATATTTTGATGATATTGAGCTTGCTTAGCTTTTTCCTATTGAGCTTCGCATGCATCGTTGCAGCCATCCTTTACAAAAAAAAAAACAAGCAACGAAGCATAAATGTGACAATTATTTTGGGACAACCAACTGAATATATATATATATATATGATTGTAAATTAAATACAAGTATTTAAAGTTAAAAACATAATAATGATGATCGAAAAAAAAAATCGAAACGGAGCATAAATGTGACAAAAAATTTGGGAAACTCAAAAAATCGATGATCGGAAACACTATATATTGTCTAAGAGGAGCTTAGAAAATGAACTGAAACAGAGCATTCGATGAAGCATGAACGTGACAATGATTTTGGGACAAGCAAGTGAAATAGTGATGAATATACACAGTTTTATTTGTCCATTAAGAGCTTAGAAAATGAACTGAACCAAGCATGAAAGTAAGCATAAATGTGACAATTATTTTGGGAAACTCAAAAAAAGGATGATCGAAACACAATATTTTCCATTTAGAGCTTAGAAATTGAACTGAAACAAAGCATGTAACGAAGCATAAATGTGACAAACATTTTGGGACAAGCAACTGAAAATTCACTCTATATTTGTCCAACAGGAGCATAGAAAATGAACTGAAACAGAGCATAAATGTGACAAGTTTTTTGGGAAACTCTAAGAAAGGATGATGAGAAACAAGTTATTTGTCCATTAAGAGCTTAGAAAATGTACTGAAACACAACATGAAAGGAAGCATAAATGTGACAATTATTTTGGGACAAACAAGTAAATATTATACAGACCATATTTGGCCTAGAGGGGCTTTACGAGCTAGAAGCTGATGAGAGTAAAACATTTTTTCTACGTTTGGTTAATTAATTGCGAATTGAAAGAGAGATGAAATGAGAGGTTGTTTATATAGGGAGTGAGTAAGTGCGTGAGTGTGCGTGAGAGAGAGAGAGAGAGAGAAGCATAACAGAATAACAGGTTGATGATGATGATTATATGTGAGTGAGAAAAAGCATGTGGTTTTCAACATGCGAAAAACAAATGTTCCTATTTTTAAACTTAATAGTAAATTTACTTTTAGTTTTTTAGAAGCCTGATGACTATTTAATCAACCAAGTGTCTTCCTAGTACAAAGAAGCATCTCTTGGTTTCAAGTCTAAAGCTATTTAATCTTGGTGTGGTTTATTTCAGTTCGAAATTTATCTAAGACGCATTCAACGAAGAAATGATGCGGCTTCCATCACAAAGCCTAAAGCCTATTTTACCCCTAAGCTATGATCGCAAAGGCTTGCAGAAAATACCAGAACCTTGGGCCATATAAACGCTGCTTTCCTCTACCAATATTTTCTGGCCTAACACGCCACATGCCTCGATAGCTTATCAAATCGATACGATCTTGCAAAGTTTATTACCCGCCTCCGGCGCCTACTCGCCCGCACTCAACAAAGTAAACGATTACGATCCCAATTACAAAATTCTAAAGCTACTTTTATTGCCAAATTACCTACTTTCATAAGGAGAACTAGACCATTCTTTTAAGAGGAGTCGAATAGATAAAATAATGGTGTACTAACAAAATTTTAAAATTTGAAGGAGTCAATGGTAAAAAAAAAATTAAAAATAGTTAGGTAAAAATAACATTTTTAAATTTTTTGGGCCAGTCTGCGTACTTTTGTCCGACTAATCATCGACTCTAAGCCTCCAACTCGACGATGTTAATAATGTAATTAAAGTGTGCTTAACAAACAATCCAGAAAAACTCAACATATGTTTCATTGCATAAATAACATCTGAACTAGAATACAGTCAAGAAGATATGGTTACTTGATGTTCTGCTGATGAATACCTACTTTTATTGTATTCAATATACAGGATAATCTGCAAAATCTGCTATACAAAGCTAGCTAAGATCTCTCATTATCTGTGTGCTACTGAGATAAATAGCCTCTATATCTTCAACAATCCGCATGGAAAGACCTTTTAGTCTTTGAAGATTGAAGTTCTACTGCAATAAGCTGCATTGATAACAGTTCACTTAATACATGTTCAAAAAGAAGATAATACCAGCTTGGGACCGGATAAATAAGGCTGAGTATCGGTGATACAAATCAGAATACACTACATCAGAAGAAACGCTCTTTCGGTTCTTGCACTGCATGAACAGTCAGTCCGGAGATCTCTGGGTGTCAGTACCAACTCAACAATGTACTGAACAAAAGACACATCTCGTGTAATTCAGACATAATGCAAAAGGAGATCAGCTGAAGAGTTCTTTATTCTGCAGCTCTGTCCTAGGTGAACATCTCCAAAAGCATACCTACGCTCCAAACAGCAAGAAATCCAATATACAAATAAGAACATAATAAAGTATCATTATCTTCATTGTTGAGCAAGAGTGATAGTTCATCCGGGAAAAGAAGTAAGACCTATATTCACAATGCTCAGGCAATGCACACCTAGCTTTCCCGTAATCCCAATAACAATCCTCGTCTCTTAGAGGTCCACGCTTGGCTGATAAATTAAAGAATTTGATTATTAAAGGATAATTATGAGAACTGGACAAAAAACGAATACATTGAACAGCCACTTGCCTTTTGTAACAAACTTGGACCTTTTGTCAGGATGGATATCATGCCACATCTCAAGCCACAGCTCCCGCATCAATACTGGAGATCGAACAATATTGCGATGGTTTGCTGCATAAGAATAAACATGAGAATAAACCTCCTCAGTATTGAGATCAATAAGAGTTAGTTCTACTTTCTTGATTTTCATCACTGTTGACATTATTGATTAAAATGATTCCTTCAAGCCAACTAAGACCAATGTAGCAATAACCTAGACTTTAAGAGGTATAATAAGAAAGCCACAATGATGAGCCATAATGTATGACTAGAATGGGGAGAATAAAGTATATTATCCTTTGAATGCAAGAAAGTCGGGGAATAAACCTGAGATTAGTGTTGAGTACAATATATCAGAACAATGGTAGTCATTTCCTTATATCTGCATACCTTTGTCAATCTCCCAAATTGCCGTCCTCTTCCCTGGAAGACTTTCGGCATCTTCATAGTAGGTTATGTACTTTACCCTGGGTGCCTTTGTCATGTTGGGAACTATATCAGCACCATGCTGATGTTCTACATTCAATTGCACTTGTACATCTAATCCATCATGCTCTGACTAAAATGATTTAAAATCATTAAACAAGAAAGTAGAAGATATAAATGAAACAATATCATATGAGTGAGAAGAAGACGAGCTTGTATTATGACTTAATACAACCTGATAGTGGCATTTGCCACTAAAATGACTAATATATCTTAAATCAAAGGATTGGAAGGATGAGACGAACATAATAAGATCTGTCTGTTTCAACTGTAATTCAGCAATCAGCATAATTAGGCTATTGATACCTGTGGGGCCCTAGTTATATTCACTTCTGGTCCCATCCAAGTCTTGCACCAAGACAGTGAATTGTAAGGCACCTGAAAGCAGATTTAGAACGGGTGACAACCATAAAATAAATGGACAATGGCAACAGTCCACATGTACCACTTCTGTACCGTTCCATCTCCACTTGTTGCACCAGGGTTGCCCTCAACCACACTTCCTGACCTAAATGAACAACAAAGATTACACAAAAATAAAATAAAAAGGGAAATCATTTCCATGTACATTCAAATTCAGAAAGTGTATAGATTCAGAAGAACAAGGTCTTTAATGTTCGAAACCATGCCATCATAGTTAACCAAAAAATGGGAAGTTCTGTTTAACCTGAAGCATATTATTTGTTCCATCTTGACCATACAGACTCACAAACCGAGAAGTTACTGTTATCCAATTCTGAAAATGAAACCTTTCGGTGAGTATATACTGTTCCATATTACTCCCTCCTTACAATTTGTTAAGCACAGTTGATTTCAAACAAATTCGATTGCAAATATAAGTTGATCTCTTATGAGATTTCCCTTCACAACAAGACCTCAATTCAGAATTTCCCATAAAGTATTGTGGTAAAAAAATAAAAAGCTGTTTCATGCATTATGTTTATGTTTAATAAGGAACAAAGGAAAAAGCGAAAAAAATAGATAACATATTCTTTTAACGTTGGAAAAAATTGTAAAACGACATCATTGTCTTCATATTCTAGGCTTTTGCTACTTATCTTTTTTACCAGGTTTTTAGATGGTGGAAAAACCAAAAGTAAGTGTTAGTGGTTCATTAATCGGAATGCCTTTTTTAGAAGTAGATTCTTACCTCGAATATAAATTGCCTTCGATCTCATAAACTACATCGGTTATTATCCAGTTGTCTGGATACGGCTTAGAACTTGGTGCAAAATAGTAGCCAACCTGTTTTCACATGGCAAGAGATATTAGAACTACAATGAAAATACCCTCACAGATATTAGAACAACAGTGGAGTTTGCAAATTGTCAACTGCCCCCACCACCCAAATTCCCAAACCAATAAAAAAGAAGATGAGCTGAATACCCTCACAGTTATTTTTTAGTAGTCTAGAATGTAGGGCAGGCACATGACCATTATTCAAACAATTAACAAGAATTCATTTGAACTTCCATTAGTGACTAGAGTTTGGAATATGACAAGATGAAAATATTACTTGGAACTTCTGTTCACATAATGATGCTGATTAAAGAGCTTAACACTAGCAAAAAAACATCAATAGATTCAAGAAAAATAATACGACCTCCATTTAAAAAAAAAGTAGAGTTTATTTTTCAATGGTCAAAATACACCATTAAATAACAATTTGTCTTAGTTTTCAAGTCTATTTCGTAAATTCAAAAGATATAATCCAAGAAAATCGAGAGTTCTGCCTAATCTCTTAAAAAACTTAATTCTGGCAAATGTTCTGCCTAATCGAGAATTTGTAAATGTTCAAAATTTTGACAAATGTGCTTTCTGTGTAGTATCTAAGGGTCTGAATCTTTTACCAAAAAGTATTAATGATATGGATGAATCATAGCTTCAAGAGTAATTATTTGTTGGAAAAGATATCACTCACCTGGATTAGGATGGAGGAAGCAATAACATCAGGAATATAATACACCATTAAATAACAAGTTACCTCAGTTTTCATGTCTGTTCCGTAAATACAAAAGATATTTTTCAGAGGTGGCCTCTCCCAGGGTGTTAAGGGATTTAAAACTGGATCATCGTGATATGACCTGATATGCACATACAACACAAAATTAGTAGTGATCATTATGAAACACTAGAATGAAGTATATATTTAAAGAAGTTTAATGCTGACTTGGTTTATTCTCAAAAGCAGTTCGGATTTTCAAGAACCTGTCTAAAAGTAAGAATTGAAAACGGAAGTATGTGTAGGCAATATTAATTAGCCCAGGATCGGCTACTGCCAACTCATAATACATCCTCAAAGTGACCAGTTCTACGTCATTTTGAAATTCAAACCCTGACAATCACTGGTACTCCATAGAGTTATCTAATAGTCTAAAGGGACAAGGTTATCCTTCCTAACTGACTTCATAAACGCAAGTTGTGAGCTTATCAATGCACTAGAAAATTCATCTGTGCCACACCCTGTATGGAACTTGAATTCAGAAATAACTCACGTCTTTAATTGATGCAAGAGCCTTCGACTATCTGGATCATAATCTTCTATGGCTTTGAAAAAAGTTCCATCAGAAACTTCACGAGCTGAAAAAGATAACTGTGTAGGCATCTGACACTCCATGCTAGGGATGTCTACAAATGATGGATAACGATCGTCTCCTGTCAATCATTAATAAGACTTATGACATACAAGCTTCACAGACATTACTACACGACTACACCAAGTTTGAGGATTACCTCGGGTGGTAGGTATTTCAATATTGATGATATTTGTGGGCCATCCAGAGTAGTTTGTTTGGTGTTCATTTTCCTCACAGTGATATGAAAGATAACCTTTTTTGTTCACACCAGAGAAATGCTTCCAGTATGCATCCTCTGTTCGACAATATTTTGAAAATGGTAACATCCATACTGAAGATCCAAATGAATTGAACATCAATCGAGCTGTTCCCTGATAACTTGATAACATTATTTAACAAGCAAATGATATGCACATATATTACGTTCGTCTGCAGAAATGGTTCCTGATCCTTTCATACAAACTTTACAAATTTTACAAGCATTCTTCTCTTTGTCCATCCTTGCACAAGCTACCTATGGCACTTTTCATATGTGGAATGGCCTTGCTTTGCTGATATGAAGGAGTAGTTGGAACTAAAAGATAAAAGTCTTGGGATCTTTATGTTATTACACCCTCAAAAGTATTGACATCCTTTCAATTTGCCTCCAAACTATATGTAACATGGCAAATGGGCCCATCCATCAAAATATGTTAGTAAATGGCGAGTTCAGGCAAAGGATGGTTAGTAAAGAATAGTTTGGCACAAGCCCTATGTTCAGATTAAAGTAAAGCGAAATTAGCTGTGAAACTATGCTACGAACAAGGGGAGATTGAAAATGTGCAACTGATTTATAGCATAAGCATACGCGTCTATGGTAATATCAATCTTAATTATCTTTCCATTCATTTTCTTAACATATTTGGATGGACCGGCCCTTTTGCCATGTTACAGGGAGATTGGGCATTATTGAAAGGATGCACACTTCGGACAAAATTCAAAGGATGGCACTATTCGGGCATGTAATATGTAAAGAAGCCTAAAATTCATCTTTATGAGAAGTGTATTAAACAAATTCCTCAACTATGGCAAGAGAGTGTTCAATGATACCTCATCTTTATGAGAAGTGTATTAAACAAATTCCTCAACCATGGCAAGAGAGTTTTCAATGATACACATGCAGATATCATTTCTTTTTTATAAATTGCAAGAACAAGATAAGTAGAAAGCAGTTTATAGAATTGATCTGTAACTAAGTTGAACACTTGCACTGAAAGCAAGCAATAAGACCTCAAATATACTACACTATATACAAAATTTTGGTCAAAGTGGAAGCACCTATTGAACAAAAATCGGATATCCAAATAGATTCTTGCATGCCTCGATGCATAAAACACATACTGTAACAAATAGACCTACTCATAAACAAAACTCTCAAGTTTCCAGGGTATTTTTTTCTTTTCATTTTGGTTTCAAGTTCTCATTAGATAGGATGATACATTTAAAAGAAAAGTGGGGAAATTGAAATTTCAATTCAAGAAAGAAGCAGCTATAACCTCGGAGAGAGGGAGACCAAAAGTATATCCAGACAGTGTTCCTTTAATTGTCTCAGTAGATCCCAGCAGAGGAGCCCCTGGAATAAAGTATATACACCAGCTCCATATAAGTGGTATTTCAAAACCAGAGAAGTCCGTCTTAAAATGTAAAACAAGTTCATAATGAGCATACCAACAGCAAAATAAGCATGAATGTGTTCATCTAGCCATTGTATATATTTTTTAGGAGCAATCTCTAGTTTTAACCATTCCAAGAAGTATCTGAAGACATTGTTGCCCATTGAATGGGCAAAAACTATTGATGGCCCCCCACGAAGTTTAAGAGCAGTTTCAAATGTCAATCTGCATGAAGTAAAAATATGTAAGTCTTGCATAAAACTGAAGAAAAAAAATCACAAATAACCAACCAAGAAATGTATTCTGAAGGGTGCTTCGGCCCTTTCTGGCTGATAATAGAAAAAACTATATCACTCGCACACAAACAAAGTTTAAAACGGGTAGCTCTCTCTCAACTGTAACAATGAAGACAGAACAGCTTGAAAATTTCAGGTAACACTACAATTTCTCTTGCCAGGTCTTTTTTACTTTTCCTTTTCCCTGTAAGACTTTAAGAAAAAGGTTGCACACTATGGCAGTTGTATCGATGTATACTCGAAGGTAATAGTTTGTGGCGAAGGAATTAAATGAGTTCATCCATTCTGAATGCTCTAGAATTTAGATATCTTTAACAGTTAGGAAGCTGAAATGATAATTCTTTAACAGGATGCTTGCAAATAACACACTGAAAAGATAGTTGTTCGTTGATGAGCATATTTGTTTGTTACCGCAATGTCCATCACTATAATCTAGTGACTAGATATTACCAGATGACCATCAAAACAACTATTAAATTGTTTGCATTGCTGACATGTTATGCCTATTTATTTCCTTCGTCTACTAATACAGAAGACGAGTTTAAGAAGAAGGCAATTACTAGTTTATTTATCGAACTGACTCTTAAAATTTTGAAAACAAAAAACCTATCGACAATTAATGCAGCCATAAAACCTCTTCATATGAGTAAACTTTGTTTAGAAATACTATGAAGAATGGTTGAACAATATGATAAAGAACAACAAGAGAAAACATGACAATCAGAGGGTATGGACGGAAGGAACATAAAGTAGTACAAACTTTAGCTTGTGAAAATATAGATCCCGCTCCTCGAGTTTGGATGGTGGTAGTCTCCAGTCATACGGAACTGCTATTATTGCATTAGCCTCTATGCCAAATTCAATGCACCACTTAACCCATTCTTTCCACACGGATGAGAGAGGACCTGATAAAAATAGGAAATGTTATCCATTGACCATAATATTAATGTAGAGGGGCATGTTAAAGGCCACTCGATCTCACACGGATGAAAAGATAATACTTGCAGAAATATGAGGAAATAACCTGTAATGTAACCAGGATCTAACTCTGTAATAGCAGAGAGCCCACTATCCGGACGCGACTTGCACTCTGCATGATCTGTTTGATTGTACGGATCCAACCACATGCACTTTAGCCAGCAATTGACGGCAGAAAGTAGCTGCATAGACATAGTAAATGGCTTCAATCAACTAGATGGAGGCAGAGCCCTCAATTTAAAAATGAAATATTTGGATGGTGAGTACTTTGGTAGAGTCATGACACAGCCGCGGGGTTGAAATCGAGAGGTGAATAAGGGCAGTCCAATATTGACCATGCTCTTAGCTGTGTCGATGCGAACCCTGGTATTATTATTCCAGATAATTTCGAATAATCCAATCCGCCACCGCCACCCTCATCTACGGTGGTGCACTTCCCGGTGCTTGTTATTAAAAGACTGATTACTAGTATCACGTCTCCTCCTCTCATTGGCTATCATACACTAAATTATTTATGGAATTGATGTGGATCTGTGGGTATTTTGTTTTTTCTAATTGGGAATGGGAATTTGTTATTTGAGACGTTCGTAATTGGTTGGAGTCGACAAGTTTTACTCTAGTTCTACTAGTTTCTTTCACCAATAGGATTATGGTCATATCAATGTCATTGTCAACAAAATTGGAATTTACATCAAGGACCTCCACGTCATTTATCCTCAATTTAAATGACACTTGCTCATTATGTACAACACTAAGTATTGTTGGTTTTTACTTCATTTTATACCATTTTAATTATAGAATTTCCTTGTTTTCTCATTTTTTGTCCTGTAGAATTTTAATCTCATAATAAAATGTAATGGTTAGAGTTGTTACTCGTCTTAATAAATCGAAAACCACCCAAGAATCAGATTGGTTTTATCCATATCGATACTCACCCGATAAGCTAGCAGTCTGGAAATGAGTATTATTTTTTAGTCAATACCCGATTAGACCCGGATCGATAACACGATAAATACCCAAAAAAATTGGAAATATGTCGAAAATATCCAAAATTCAGACCGAAATATCTAAAATTCGGACCAAAACACCCAAATTTTTGAATAAAATGTGACCCGCCCGGGACCGGACCGAAAAACAGGGATCGTATATCCACTCGGTAAGCTATAGGTTCGGTCGTGGTCCAACTTTTTTGCCCGATATTCGGACCGGATCAATAATAATTTCCGGTTGGTCACGGGGTCCTAATTTTTTGTCCGATAGCCGGACCGACACTGGTGCTATAAGCACACTCCAAACATTATCAAAAACAGATGTGAAATTATAATTTTAGCCCCTATTTGTAAGTATAGTATTTGAGGAAATAGTCATATCAATAATTTTCTCAACTGTTATACATCACACCCAAATAGTGTTGTAGTTGGGGGTAAAATGACTATTTTGCCTCCCCTATTTGTAAGTGTAGTAGTTGAGAAAGTTTCATTAAGGACAAAATTGTCATTTCACTAATAAAAATACTATTTGGGTGTGTGTATAGTGTTGCCCATCATTTTTAACAGTATTTGGTGTGCTTTTAGTCGCAAGGAGCGGGAGTTGATAACCTGAGTTAAAACATTTCCCTCCAAATTTCTAAAAACATTGAGCGCCAAGTACAAACATCAAGCCGCGCCCATTTACCAAAATCTACACTCCTTCAACATACTTTAACCCACAAATCTTCCATTTCATGTACTATTCCCCTATATTTCTTACAAACACGACTTTGATTTTGGGACAATCTTGTTGAAAATAAAGTATAGAAACCCCCAGATCTGAAAATGGCTTTAACAACTTCAGACACCCAAAAACTATTGGCTCGTTTTTTGAACCCTTGGAGTCTTCATTTACAGAAATTAGGCCTCGAGCTCAAATGCCCTCTTTGGTATAGTCTTATTTATCATTCTAGATGTGCTTTCTTACTGTCTTTATACTAACTTCGTTCCTAAAATATTGTCTAGTTTGTTTTTCTAATTGTTAAAGTTACTAGACTTTGTTGTCTTAATTGACACGTACATCTTTTACTTGAAAATATATGTAACAAAATATTCGAGTTCGAAATTTGAAAATTAAAACATGGACTATATGGGATGGAGGGAGTATTTTCATTTTTACTAATTTCTTTGTTTGTTGGTTTTGCAGCTTAAATCTGTTGAACAAACCTATGTTGCTTCCTTGTAATCACATTTTCTGCCAGTAAGATTTATTTCATTTAATTTTAGGTTTGTTCATAACAAAAATGGATACTTTTTGGGCCAATCTAATCTTCTTTGGTATTCCATTCCCAGTGGTTGCATTCCCAATTCAACTGAACTTTACTCGGAATGTGCTTCGTGTAAAAGCCAGTTCTTCGATGAAGGTATTGTTAACTCTTCAGGGCATATTAGATACTCGATGTGTTGTTATATTCATTTATATGTTACTTGCACTACCTTCATCGATATTTAAGTGGGTTGTTTGACTAATCACTTAAGGAATTGATTTTGCCCCTGAGTTTATCTTATTTAAATAAATAAAAAACTTAAATGTCCCAACATTTGACATGTGTGTGTTTGATGATTTGTAACTAACATTATGATTTTTTTTATTGACACTCAAAGTTAGATTGGTTATGACATTGTAAGTAGATTATTATGTTGTTGATAAAAGAATTGTATTTTTTGTTTTCTTTTGATTTTTTTTAGTGATATCAAGTATCAACTATATAAGCTATTGGCGGATTTTGAATGTCACGTGATAATGTTCTATGTGGTTGTTTGAATAATTGATAAACGGGTTAATTTAGGGATATGTATTTGTGTGGGTTACAGATGTAAGACTAGCACCACACATGGAGAACATGGTTGCAATATACAGAAGCCTGGATGCTACTTTCAGTGCCACTTTTTTGCAATCCTTATCATCTGGTAATACATAATGTGATAACTGATTTTATGTATATTATGATAATCTGAATATGTTGTCCGCTGTTAGTTATTTAATTGCATAATGGTTTCTTGATTTTGTAATCACACTTCTGGAGCTGGACTATCATCTGAATGCTTACTGGGAAATTCTCAGAAAATCGGTGAGAATAAATCAGGAAAGGAGGGGACCTCGAGCAATAGGCAACCTACTGTTTCCCTAAAGGCTAATATGCAAAACCATGCTTTACTTAACGCTTGTACCTTGAAGAAGAGGGAAACAGTGTGTGATGTCCAGGATAAGGTTGAACAGTGTGTTGGATTATCCAAAGATAGTGATAATCACATGAATCCAGTCCAGGGAGTTGGGGATGATGGGCTCCAACGGGCAGAAATAGACATGAATCATGAACCGCAACCATCACCTGGGAGCTCTAATTCTTTTAGTGCTACGAAAGACGGGGATTTCGGTATCAGCGATCCACTGAATACACACTCTGTAAGGCTCTTAGCCCGAACATCTTTTCATAGAATTACATAATAATAATGCAATTAGTGATACTTTTACTCTGTTGATCCAATTTTTTGATTATTCATGGGGGTGAGCTTTCTGTTTGTAGGATACCAAATTATGTAAGACAAGAAAAACAAGAGAAAATGAAATGGTCATGTCAAGATCTGAAGTTGATGTTGAGCCTACAAAAGAGAAATTGTTTCAGGTCGTGGATGTCAAGAGACAAAAGAAGCAGAGTTATGGATCACCTGAATATGTCTTACAAGATCCTTGCCATAATCAATTAGGATCGTCCACTACCGATATTGCTATTTCTAAGAGCAACATGCAATCCATGATCGTGCAGCAGAACATTGCTGCCCAGGGGCCAATAGAAAATAAAAGCGTTTGTGCATTTTGCCATTCAGCTAAAATATCTGAAGTGAGTCCTACTTTACATAGCATGTTTCCTGATATTTCAGCTTAAACAATCATTTGATCATGATTTTGTAGCCATTGAAGTTTTACTTAAGATGCATTTTCCTATTGTGTATTTGCATATAGGCTAATGTTGATCCTTGTAGGGTTCCGGAGAAATGTTGCACTATGCAAATGGAAAAGAGGTCATTGGGGATATTAGCCATCATTCCAATGTCATAACCGTCCACACCAAATGCATTGACTGGTATGGAGTTGGTTCTTTAATAAAACAAGCATTTTTCCCATTTTAAAAATAGGAAGTTCGTACTTCTCATAGGTTGCACATCTCTATTCTGCTGCTCATATCTAACAATCTGCCTACAGAATCTAATCACTCCTTATTCAGCATTCTGATTATGAGCATAAGTATAATGTTTGCTAATATGAATACCCTCTCACCAGGACTCCGCAAGTATATTATGAAGGGGACGTTATAAAAAATCTGGAGCCAGAATTAGCCAGAGCTGCTAAGCTAAAATGTAGCTGTTGTGGCCTCAAAGGAGCTGGGCTTGGCTGCTTTGCAAAGTCCTGCAGGAAAAGTTATCATGCCCCTTGTGCATATGAAGTTCAAGAGTGCAGATGGGATTGTGTATGTTAATAAAAATATCCTGTTTGGTTTAGTAAAACCTTTGTTTTCCTTTGATCACTCATGTTCATTAAATTTTCTGAAACAGGATGACTTCCTAATGTTGTGCCCAAGCCATAACAATCTCAAGTTTCCTAGAGAGAAGTCTAACCGTAGGAAACTTCCAAAGTTGGATTCCAAGACCGTTAATTGCGTCAATTCTGGAGAAGATCCACTGACTAATAATATGTGAGAACTTTCATTCATATCCATTCAAATTTGACAGATTGATGAATTTAGTCATAGTATTGTATATCATCATGCACTTGTTCAAAACCTACATGTCTCCTATGTGTGGTTTTTAACTTAGTCTATTGCATTTTCTTAAATCCTTTAGGAACTATCGGCAACATCTCAATTTATCTTAATTTTCAGATTTCATTCACTTGTGATTCAAGGCCTGTTAAAGTTTATGTTGCTTGCTTGTTTCCAATGATACTGTCACTTCAGATAGATCACTTGAGTTATGAATTATGATGATATTTTACTAGGTATACTGGGTCCATATTTATAATATTTACATCTATCTGCAAACAGGTTATCTAAACAGCTTAGCCAGTGGGCGGGTTTGCCTAATGGACAAAGTGACTGGGTTTTTTGCGGATCTGCACTCTCTACTGAAGAAAGGGTTAGTTTTATTCTATTTTGTAATTATATTCATTTGTTTCTCATGATTATAGATATCTGGATGTGATGTTTTGTAATTTTTGGATGTCATACTAGGACAATTAAAAATTTATCAGACAACAATCTTAGGTTATACAATTACACAAAGAATGACATAATTTTTAAATTTAGCCATTCAAAACATCCGTCTTTTTGCATAACATGTGAAAGATGGCCTGGATTGTCTTTAATGGGATCTTGTCGGAATTCAAACATTGCATTATGAATTGAAGATTAACCAATTTTGTGTGATTTATTTTGTTCTGATAAATTTTTGTCTTCTATGCAGCATGCTTTGGTTGAATTTGCCAGAATTTGTGGTGCAAAAGTCATCAAAAACTTTGAACATAATGTTACACATGTTGTTGCTGCTACAGAAGGAAATGGTGCATGCCGAAGAACACTAAAAGTTCTTATGGCTATTTTGCATGGGAAATGGATTGTTTCAATGGATTGTAAGTCTTTCATACCTATCTCTAGCTTTTGCTGGCTTTTGTTATGGCTTGATTGAAGTTGAAATATTTATCTAAGATCTATGTCTTTTGTGAGTTTCATATATCCAGTTTCATCTTGATGTCCAGCCAATACTATTATGTCCGGATATTTAACTAATAATTATCGATCTTCCCTCTATTCAACTAAGTGTTTATAGTTCAGTTTGATGATCATGCCATAATATGTTTGCTTTCAGGGGTTAAAGCTTGCACTGGAGCTAATTCCCCAATGGATGAAGAGCCTTATGAGTTTGGCATGGACAATCATAGATGTCTAGGTGGTCCTAAAGCAGGAAGACTAAGAGCCATGACCAATGTAAGTACCTATGTTCGTTGGTCAGACGAAAGAGATTTGAATATGATAAAGAGATTACTAATTATAAATTTACATCCAAGGGGTGTTCATTGCTTCAATGAATCAAAAACACATCCATCATCTAGGTAGTCTCTGGCGTGTTCTCAGTTTAACATCTCTTAATTCTACATCCGATATGAATGCAGGCTCCTAAGTTGTTCGAGGGGTTGACATTTTATGTTAGCGGGGATTTCATTGCTGATTGCAAGTGTGATCTTCTGTATCTTATCCACACAGCTGGGGGCATAATTATCAAGAACACGGAACAGTTCATGTTAGACAGTTGCAAGGCACAATCAGATACCCCCTCGCATATAGTGGTCTACAATCGTGACCCTCCTCCAGGTTGCCCTTTTGGAGAAGGAGAGTCCATTATTTCCCAGAGAAAAGCGGAAGCAGTAAATATAGCCAATGGAGTCGGTGCTGAAGTTGTTCGACATACATGGATTCTGGAATCAGTTGCAGCTTGTCAGATCATCCCATTTCGTAACTTATCCTAGATTATAGGAATAGTTTTTCTTACATGTAATTTGGTTATTAACCAGTAATAGATTATTGTATGCTTACATCTATGTTCCATTATCACATTAATGTTGTATTTGTTGGAACTCCCTCTTGATGGCTTCATTATTGTGTCGAAGAACTTGGCTATGTATGGTGAGAAATGGCACCTTGCAATGTACTCCATTGAAATTTAAATGATAGATACATCGTTCCAATGCTACATTGAAATTTAATATATTCACTTCACTTAAAAATTTCTTGATTGTGTAAGATGCAACCCTCAATTTTGATAAAGTTATGCTTTATATTTAGATGTTTACAAGGGATTTTGTAAGCATGATGTTTACGAGGCTAAAATTATCAATGACTATTTAATAAATTAAAAATATTTTATGGCTCAAACAAGTAATCATCTTTTAATTTTTTTTCACATCCTCAATTTGATTCATTACTGTACCTTTTTCGCTAACTTTAACAAAGCCCCACTTATTTCGCTCTCCCAAATTCACCACCAAAATTAAGCGTAATTAACACCAAAATCTTTATTCTTCCTAAACCCACAAAACAAACCACAAAACTTACTAAATTTGTAAGAAAGAGCAAAAAGCAAAATTTATCATTATAGGAGATTTGCAAAGATTGGAAGAAAAAATTAGAGAGACAAAATCACATAATGAATAAAGATTTATTTGTATGTTTTTTGGGTAAAGGTTTCTACTTATGTTTTTGATTTTTTTCATGTTATTTGTTTGCATGTTTTGAAGGTCTCAATACCCAAAAATAAAAATTAATTTGATTTAATATATTAGTCTAATAGTTTTATTCAAGAAGTTTTAGTTATTCAATTTGTATCATGTTATTCTTGTTTGCTGTGAAGTTTGATCCAAATTGAAAAATGACTATTTAACAAAGCATGTTGTTTATCAATTAGTAACAAGTTCATCTATATATTATGTTTTAATCTATATAATAGAATTATTGTTTTGTGAATTTGAACTATAGTTTTTTTTGGTTATTTTGTGTTGATTGTTAAACTTTTTAGTGAATGGTCGGTGTTTGATACTTTGTTCTATGAACGCCATTGGAACAGCTTTTAACTTTTATTTTGCGTCATTGTTAAAATTCATGAGTTTCTGTGAATACAATTTGCTTGTAATGCCGCAGTATCTATTTCATCTACAAGCAAATCTTGTGGTGGTATTCATTTTTACTCAAAATGAATTTGACATGACGCAACACGCATTATTGTGAATTGTGAATCTATTCTTCTGGCCGGGTCTGCTACTATTGCGTTTTTTTTATGTCATATATTTTATGTTAGTTATTTAATGAGTTTATTATGTTGCATGCTCTTATATGTTTTATCATAATCTGTAATCCACACGTTGCTCTTGTCATGGTATTCATATTGTCAAAAGAAATACCACCAACAAGGCCTCTATTTAGAGTCCACACCTAAATTTCATAGTTTTACCAACAAGTTCCAAAGGTTGTCCATTGAAATGTCAACAGATGGATTATTAGGAACGCACAGCAATTATCATTTGCTGGATGAACATTTGAAATAAAACGGATGGTGAATTATAGATGTAGAACGAACAATAAAGAAGAATGCAACAATAAACAAATAATGGTCATGAAAAAGAGACAACAACAAGATAAGAATATAAACATGATGATGAATAATTGAAGAAAATTATAATGAATGTTCTCAAAAATTAATTATGAATCATTTAAAACATGAAACTATAAACTTGAAGGGAAGGAAAATAAAATTATGAAAAGCAAGCACATGTGTAACAATTAATGATGAGGCAATCATGGTAATAAATAAAATATCTTATGAAAATAATTCAAAGATTAAAACATATAATGATATTACATGAAACATTAAAATACCATATACTGAATAGATTACTTACGAAATTAATACCATGACATACTTATCGTGATTTAGCGTAATAACACATAAACAAATTTAAAGTATTTTATATCGTTATCTTTAGGATGACGGAATAATAATATAGGTAAGAAAAATGAAATAACTCAATATTACTCATTAACAGCATTTAACATGTTTCAAGTTGTCCTTCATTATCGAAAAATACTTAACTGGAAAATCAAATTCTCATTCTATAAATAACATTCATAAAGACAAAAAGTAAAATATTTAACAATCATAATTCTTTGAATCTTTTACCACATCTTACTAATTTAGTAAAATAAGTAGGCTTATTTGTCCACTTTGATTCGCTTAGATGATGGATGATTCGATTTGCAAGCTGCATTACCCTCGAGATCCACTTGGGCTTCAACTTCAGATACATTTTGCTCCTCTCCTAGTTTCTCAGAACCATTTACAGACACTGTTACTGCAGTTTCAGGATTACACATCTCTGGTGGATCTGATGCTTTTGTGGGAACTTTGGCAGGGGAATTTGGGTTTCCATCTATCCGCCGTGCTGAATGGTTCTCCTCCACGGTGGATGATGAGGCCTTGAGTGAGTCGGTCTCTCCTGACTTGTTTTGTTTCTCAAACATCATCTGTAGGTACCGACCTTGTTCCTCTATCCGCAGCTGTAATTTCCTTTGGATCTGCCAAAAAAAAAAATCCACCAAAGAAACTATCATTTCATGCCTGCAAGAATCTTAAAGCCCCCCACCAGACATAATCCCCACGAAATAATTCTTCATTTAGGCTCAACTAATAAAAGTACGGAAATGGTATTGCCACTGCATGTTCAATGAAAGATATGAAGATGTTGGCAAGGAAACAATTATAATTGCATCAGATCCAGAACATAAAATATATTCTGCAATAGTTGTTTTCACAAGTGCAACTAGCCCCAAGAAGCTGAAATATGAGCAATTTATAAAGAATACCACGAGGCATTGAGCAAAACAATGATTATTCTAAAAAATTTCAGGAAAGAAATTTTGAAACTCCCTCCAATTCTTTTTTATTGAGATTTTTGGTTTCCGAGATAAAACTTTGACAATGGATACATTTTTAATTGTACAATAAAAAATTCAAGAGAATAATATTATGATTTTTTTTAAAAAAGAAAATCCAATGATATCAAATTTACCTTGTTTCAGAATTGGGAATAAAAAGTAATTTGTGGACGAAAATCGAAAACGTCAATTAAATTGAATTTGAGGGAGTATTATTTAATCCCCGGAAGAGATGAACCATGAAATAAGATAAAAACTAGACCATTGTGAATAAGTTATACCTCAAGCTGCTCATGCAGCCTTTTCTGAACCTCCATTTGCAATCGTAATGCTTCAGTAATCTCAATACCCCTGAGTAAAACATGTGTGTCAGCAATGCGGACATACAATTCTAGCATTGAGTGTATGTTTACAATTTAAACTAGCTTAATTAATCATTAAAAATTTTGTTAATGTTGCTCTCTGTAGTCTGTATATCATATTATCTAATCTCATACTGTCTCCTCACCAACCCATTGGTGCACTAATCATTGCAAATTCTCTTAATGCCGCAGAGTTCAATGAAGTAACTTACGTTTTCAGGTCCAGAGAGGACAAGTCGTCAATTGAAGATGATTTCTTCTCAGAAGTACCTTCATAGTCAAGAAAAGTTTTTGCATTAAGTGATGCAAACACAACATACATAAGTGAAGTCAAAGCAAAAGTATTATTTATATTGGAAAATTCATTGTTTATACAAAACAGAAGATATCAGAAACCAGAAATCAGATGGCGAATACATTTATTTGGTATGCTGGAGTGGAATGCAATTGTCAATTTAACAAAAAAACACAAGATATGGATAAATTTCAGTATGACAATGTTCATAGAACTATCCCTTAGTTGAAACTTGGTAACCCTAAAACAAAGAGAATCATTTCCAGACATCAACAAATACATATTAACTCTATTTTTAGTAAGTTATTATGTTTAGAAACAGATTATTCTTCCTGCTATGTCTTGCAAACAACTGAACACTGCTACATAATACAAGATTGAACAGAAGTATAATAAATTTTCCAGATTAAGTTTATTTATACCTTCTGATGGCTCAGGTTTATATCTAGCGGTTCGATATTTCTGCATTGTCACAATAAAAGAAAAATTCTCAACTCAAAATTGGAGAAAAAACAAGAGAACTCATATTGAGGGAGTTTTCCACAGAAGTACCTGCAAGTGGCTTTTTACATGATAGATGGTCAAACCTTCAGCTTTCATTAACTTTAGGACACCCTTGGGAGTTGCTCCTGTAAATCAAGAGTGCAATAAATCAATCACTATCAATTAACCCATCAATTATCAATAAAGGTATAGATCAGGGGATCCATATACTTTCACTCCCTCCAAGCCTGCTGACTGCATCCACGAAGGCTTCATGCAGTTCAGGTGTCCATCGCATCCGATGTTTTGTTGGAGCACCACTAGCAGAGGATGCTGGAGTAGCAGTAGCAGTAGCAGGAGTTTCTCCAGAGGAAGTAAGGAGTAGTTGTGCAACTTGGGGCTGCTCTGAAGGGATATTGTTAAGTTGATTGGAAACCTGATGTTGTACCTACAGTAGATGAATTGAAACCATCAATTTATCTCTCGTAATCCTCAATAAAGAAGATAGAATCCTTAATCTCGTTTGTTAACATGAAAATAGGTTCTTATAAAATGAGATTAATAGTAGAAGCGTTCTCTGGGAAATATACGCACCTTAGGAGGCTCGGGATCAGCAGCAAAAGAATCAGCCAAAAGCTCACTCCAACTCGAACTCAAAGGATCATCATCACTAATCAGGTGGTCAGCCCAATCAAAATCAGTTCGTTTGTTAATATCCTCGGTCGGAACAAAGCCATCGCCAGAACTGGGACACTCTAATTGACTACTCTGGATGGAGTTGTTAATTGAATAGTTGGAGAAATCAGGAAGGGGTTCAATAGGCCATGCACCGTCATTTAATGTAGAATAATGACTTGATATAATGGGCTGGGCATTAGAATGAAAAGAATGGGGTGAGACAGTTGATGTCCCAGAAATTATTGATTGAGAAATGAAAGGAGCTTGCTGTGAAAGCTTTTCTTGTGGAGGAAGGGATGAAAAATGAAGATCTGCAGAGAACTCAGAAGAAGATGAATATAAAGGATCAACAACCCCGTTGTTGGGAGACATTGGAGAGAAAAATGCAGAAGGGCGGTGTAAAGGTTGTCTTTCCATGGTAACCTGCTGGAAATCGGGAAATTCTAGGTATTTCTCTTCATGAGTGGTGGGGAAAACAGGTGCCGCAGATGATACAGCCCCAGTAGAACTAAAATTGCAGCCTTGACTCGTATGTGATCTTTGAATATATAAAGAATGACGTGCCTCCATTGGTGTTCACCTATCACTCTGCACCAAGCCAGCAAGTACAAGAAATTCAGCTATCCTAAAACTGATCCTGCTTCGGAAGTCGCCAGCGCCAACTCTAAAACCAGCATGACACATCGAAGGACCATCAATTTGTCACATTCATAAAAAAATTATCAAAACCAAATTAAGGAGTGACAGAATAGAGAATGCATTAACATAAATTTCTTCTGCCTTGAGGTAAATGCATGGACAGCAAACAAACTAGAAAAACAACGAGAAACAAACCAACTTTATCTTATGATCGCATATAGGTCATAAGGTTAAGAAAGAGCCAAATAACACAAAGAGTAGATTTTCAAGTCAAAGCCATCTATATTGTTGACATTACAATATTAGTAAACAAATTAATTGAATGCAAGTGGTTTTTATAACAAGTAAACAACATCCTGAAATGTTAATGATAGATAAAAATTATTTTTGTCAGATTAAATGTCATGCCAAAAACAAAGACGACGTAAATCGCGTACATGTTGTGACTTGTGAGAGTGAGACAATCTCACGATCGTTTATGAATGTATGCTGTAGCGTGTTCTAACGCATTCCTTTAGGATATCACTTCCATTATATGTGAGCTGTCCAGACGGTAAGCGGTATCTTTTCACCATTGAAATCTACACTTGGAAGAAGATTGCATAGGTATAACAAATATTACAATATGATGAACTCAATAAGCGATACATATTATGTTACGCTTAAGGCATCTGGGCAAAAATACTAACTCATGCTTGCCACATATGGGCGACTAGTATTACATTGTACACTTTCAGCTCAAGTAAGTTACTTGTGATGCAATAACAACCTCAATAAACTTCTTCCTAGAGAAAACAAAACAAGACTCAAAAAGAAAAATTCACTTTCAAACCAAATAAGCTGCCAGACCAAATTTCTTGTTTTGCGGAGGTTGTAGCATACACCAAGACCATTACTACCCAAATATTAGATAAAACAAACTTAAATTCAACAACTGAAAATTATATATCTTCATAACAACAAAGTAAAACACAATAAAACAACTCAAACTTTCTCTCTGCCCTCCCCTTATAACAACATCCTTCCAAAACTTCATCATAAGATTACAAGCAAAACCAACAAAATCATTCTTTAAGCCATGCAAAAACACCAATAAAAAGCACCAAACACAAAAAAATATATAAAAATACATTAATACATGCAACTTTTAAAACATAATCAATTAAACAAACTAAAGATCACATCAAAACAATTAGATTCAAAACATGAAAGCGCATATCCAATTAATCCAAATTGACACAAAAACCAACAAAACAAAAGCCAAAATTCACATAAACTCAACTCATCAAAGAAATACTAAACAATTAACAAAAACACGAAAAAGGGTCCTTGATTCTTACCTAAAAAGGCAAAAAATCAAAACTTGGGAATCAAACAGTCTATATCAAATTCTTCTATAATTATGCAATTTAAAATCATAAAGATTAAAAAAACCAAAATAATTTTATGTGAATTTGCGGCTGCCTGAAATCCACCAGTGGGTCCTCTTAGATTCCCTTACCGGTAGAGGCGGCAGATCAACGATTGAGAGGTGATGAGCATCTTTGGTTTTTTGACAACATTGGTTTTGTTTTTTCGATTTTTAATGCCAATAATAATAATGTTGGTTGTGGATTTGTACTTTGGTTATAGGATTGTTACTTTCTGTGTAATAATCCCCCCACGCTTTTGATTAAAGAGCGTGGGGTCTAATTTGTTGAATCTTAGCCGCGCGCCAATCGAGTCCAATGAAGTTTTAATCAAGCATGTTTTTAATTTATTGATTAATCAAGTCGAGTATTTAGATCATTGTTGTCGAGTTGAGCTAAATTGGAGGGAATTCTCGAGTTAATTCACTTAGTCAAATCCTCGTTCTAAGGTCAAGTTCAAGGCAAGGGCGGATCTAGTCACTGAAGATGGTGGTTCGAAATATACATTAAATTTTTTTTTTTTGAGGATTTTTATACTATTAATAAACTATTTAGAAGAAACCTTTATTATAGACAATTTTTTGTTAAAATAAGTAAATGTTGTCTTAAATTAGTCCATAAAAGCGTGAGTACATCAGAATTAGGTCATAATAAATTACCAAAAATGAATTTGGAGTTACTATGTGATAATGACAAATACAAAATATGATAGTGGGGCAAAAATAGAACCTGAAAAACCTTATAGATGAATACAACCAATTACGAATTGACATGCACGTGTTTTGATAATTCAAATGAACCACTACAAATGTAAATAGGTCCGCCCATGGTTCAAGGAATTGTTTGATAAATAAAATGTTTTAGACAAATGCATTTATTGTTTTGAAATGGTCCAAAGTACTGATTCAATTTTTCATTTCTAGATTGGTAAGATTGGGGATATTTTGGTTTATTGTATTTTAAATTAAATAATATATCCTTCAAAATAAGATTTTGTTCCATTTTGGTATATATTTTAGAATCTTCGAAGTATATTTTGACTATTTTACCACAATTAGAAATTAAAAAGAATTATAAGTATTAGGACAATAATTTTCATTACAAATAATATACTCTCTTTACCTTAAAAAATATATTTCACTTAATTTTTTGTGTGTGTGTCAAAATTAACAAAATCTAAAATATTTTGATTAATCCACATAACTTTTATTTAAATTAAAAATATCATGTAAAATACTCTAAAAATACATAGTGTTTAATATAATTGTAAAGATATTCAACAAAATTCAAAGAACATTTGAAGCTGCAATTCGATAATTTAACTTTCTATTTATATCAAAATATTAATAAACTTAAACAATGCACATTACATACGTTTTTATTATAATGTTTTAAGTTAATACAAATGTATTTAAACAGGACATACTTGACCATGCATACATTTTAATGAAATTTTAAATTTGTTCCATAATCCCAGGTGTCCCAAAAACATTTATCTCACAATTTGATCAATATAGTAACCTAATTAGAAATTACAGAGTATTAAATATGAAAAATGAATCTTACAAAAAAAAAAGAATGAAAAGAGTTAAAAAATATGTACTCCTATATTTAAACAATGAAATAGTAATGTATTTTAGATGGAGGGGATAATATTATATGATAAAGATATACACTCCTAAAGCACTTTTATATTGAAATAGCAAATGACTGTGTTCATTGAATTGTGTCAAATGGGTGGATGATAGCGGGAGTACTTTTGAATAATTTCACTTTTGATGTTGTGATTCACTGATTTGTGTATGGTCTTTGAGAGTGCGAAAAGATCAAGTTGGTCCTACTATTTAGCGCATATAAGTGGGTCACTGAGAATTTGGTTTCAGTGCTAGTGGTCTGCTTGCGGTAGAGTTTTCAACAACTAGCAACTGTGACACCAAAATATAATATGGTAAGACTGATAGTGATTACTATTAATTTTGTTTTGGATGAATAAATATATATACTACCATCATTTTCACTTCAAAAATGATCCGATTCGACATAGTTGAGTGTATAGCAACAAACATTTATCAAATTTCCGAACTAATTCCACAACGCTATCACATGAAGGTATCTATAATACTCCCTCCATTTCACAATTAAGGACGTTTAAGCCATATACTACAATTCCTCATTGATGACGCGAAGTTTCATATATTACTTCTTTTTCTCATTTCACCCTATTTCATTTCCTCTCTCGATTGAAATACTTGTCCCGTAGTATTTACTTTTACTTTTTTCCAATGCAAGACTTAGATCTTCTCAAAGAGCCGACCAAACATTAGTACAATAAATCATTTTCACAAATTCATTCTTTAATGATTTTGACAACATATTTATAGATAATGGAACCTGTGTAACTATACTGATCAAATATAGACCAGTATGCTTTCTGAGGCTTTTTTCTGCTGAATAAAACTATATAAAAAAGTCAGTCTAAATTGAAATATGCTTTTCTCCAGTGTAGTGAATATGAGGACTAAGCAAACTTAAAAAAATAGGCACAATGAAGTTTTCGAAATGAAACAATGATAGAAGTTTCAACTTCTTCATAATGGTCAAATAATAATTAAAATACTCAAATCTTATAAATTGGTTGCAAAGTAAATTCACAGGAAGAGCTATTTTTACATTAATGATAATGCTCATATTTGATTATTATGTGATGTCTCAAATTTGTGCATTAATGATTTGATTATAAAGTAAAAGTGTAACTTGTCATATTTCTTAATCCAAAGAGAGAATTTTTTATTAAAACATCCTTAATTGTGAATGAAGGGAGTACTTAATTAAGTAAATTAAAGTAGATATAGATCAAAATTAGGATTACAAATACCTAAATAAAGGCTTGCATATAATACAGTAATTGTTTTAATTATTTTAGTAAGACAAGAGGAAGAACAAATATAGCCATCGATAGCTCGGTCTATCTGTACCACCCTATCACATGAGGGTACCAATAGTTAGCTTTTTTGTTCCGTATTGATGAACTAAAAAGAGGTTGAGCGCAATACCAAAGACTCTGAACTTTCTAAGCAAGTATTTAATTAACACAAATTGCCAGTAATCTCGTATTGAATGATTTTTAGCGGGAAGCCAAGTCCTCTACTGCTTACATTAATATCCCGCGATTTACCTCAGACTAACAGACACATCCCGCGATTTACCCTCTCGGTATCTTAAAGAGGGGCTTCCGTGAGGCCTCTAGGATGAGGAGCCATCAAGCTTGCGTAACTATATATACGGAGTAGCATTGTAGCTCTTATAGGATGAATCAAACGCAACAATCAAAATGCAAATAAATAGATCAATTTTATAGTTCAGGAATATAAATTTATCTTAAACTTTGAGGATCAAAATTGAATATACCCATGTATCTACTCGAACTAAAAAGGTTAAAATGCAAAAGAGTCGACAACAAATTTTCAAAACTTCCAAACTAACATCCCTAAACGATAGCATTGGCCGCACTGGCTATCCTGGGCCAAAGGTCGGCACATTCCTTTCCAATAGGTCCAGTGATGGCAGATCCTACAGAACATGAGAATGTATAAACAGACCAAGTAGATAATACTCTTAAGTCTCATAATTTGAAATACTTCTAGGTAGCTATTATCCCCACAAATATTAGAATCAAGAACTGAATAACGGCGTAAATGAAGAGTACCTTTCATTTCAAATAGATCACAATGACCTACATTGTCTGCAGCAGATGTTACAAGAATTTAAAAGGAACCATAAGAACCTCTATTGCAACAAGACCCGATTTCTCAAGAAAATCAAATATCACAATCATCCTAACACTACAAGCATTTAAACGTCAAAGACGAGGACAACACAGTATAATGCAAAACAAAACATAGCATCCTCATAATATGAAATGGCAGAGAAATCATCAAGCTTTGCATGATTATAAGGAGATGCTTTGAATTAGGACTCGATGAAACATCCATAAGAATCTCTATTGCAACTAGAATAGTTTTAAAGAAAATCAAAGACCACAGCTATGCATGGTATTGAAAGGAGACAAGGGACATAGAAACCCCAATCCGCATCAAGAACCAATCAACAATAGTTTGTCTTTAGCTCAAAATGAATACTGTAAAGGAAAGCCGATAGCTCAATATATATATGAACCAAGAAGCAACCATAATGATAATCAGAATTTTGTTTTTACCACAAACAACAAATCCGACTTATATGCATACAAAAGCAAATTCTCCAAGAAGAGAGCTTTATAGTTTTGGACACATTTTGCTTAGCTCTACATAACAAAATTAAAACTAGTTCTACATTATATGTAAATTTAACCGACTGTGTATATAAATACAACTAAATCACAAAGAGTACAAATTAACACCTTAAAAAGGCAGATCAAACCCTGAGCAATTTTCACGAAAACTAGCATGCATCGAAATTTTTAACTATCTACAACTAAAATTTTCTTAACATTCAAACAAAGTCCTTGAAATAAAAATTCAAACTCTAGCACAAAAGGTATACACAACAAATCAAATCAAATCCAATCCAAACCAAAAGTATAAAATACTTGTAGAATACCTTCAAAGTACATAAAAACACCGTCCTTTCGGCGCCACGGTTTCCTCTGACGAACAATGACAGCAGGCATAACCTTCTTCCTGAGGTCAGGCTTACCTTTCTTGACAGTAGCCATGACCATGTCACCAACGCAAGCAGAGGGAAGCCTATTGAGCCTACCCTTTATACCCTTCACTGAAATTATGTATAGATTCTTCAGTTGACTGTTGCAGCCACCGGAAGACCCAGTGACATCCGCGTCCTGTGAAGAAGGAAAGCAGTACAAATTAATAATTTACAGAAATTGCACCTTTTATCATTTCTGTTGCAAAACTAACTATAAAACATAGCACCTTGTATTTTTCTGATACAAAAAATACACTACCAACACAAAATTCACAGTGTTCAACAAAAACCATGACTTACACGACATTCCAACACAAGATATTGATGATATCGATATTGATGTTAGTGATGCCGAGCAAGGAATGTATGTTAAAAACAAATAGAAAAGAGGAGGTGCACAGACTAGAAGAACGGATAGGTAAGTTATCCTAAATATTAATCAGATTAAAGACATTATAATACAACAGCATCATAGTACTCTCACCTTCCTGCAATGGGAATCCGTACTTATTACATTTCAATCCATTATCACATACCATTCAACTTGTAGCACAAACAATCATATGTCCTCTGTCAGGAACCGTATCTATCGATTTCTTCAAAATCTACAATCACATAAAATATAAATACTACTAAAAGATTTTCCATTTTATTTTTTCGATGCTTAAAATTAACAAACTTTTTCGCCTTTAATTTTATTACATAACTCGATCCTAATCAAAATGATCATGGCAATGTAAAAATACTCTCTTGTAATTTGTTTTCACCAAATATTATAGGAATATGTAGCTTTAATTGGCACAGATTTGAATAAAAAATATCGTGTTAATCCAAACAACGTTTAAAGTACTAGAATTGATATATTTTACAATAAACATTATACGT